>SJJU01073130.1:39274-84197 GCA_012932125.1 Conopomorpha cramerella
TAGTATATTGCCACTTGACCAACACATACTTTGAACCTTATTGAATGTCTTCACTGGAATTGTCTAATGATTTCAGCGAACTTATCAGATAATAATCACATAAGGTATGTAACACTACAGGACACATACCTATTTAAACATTAAATAATAATTTCACATTGTACTAAAAAACTAGATTGTATGATAAACATCACCCGGGTTTATGTGATGGATTGGTCGGTAATTAGAATAACAAACGTCAATAGAGTCCAAAATCCATCAGAAAAACACCTAACCTTGTCTGATTAAGGGTTAACATCAGACAGGACGATGGTCAAAAGCTTGTTCATAGATCTTAAAAAAACGGACCAATTGCGTATGGAACGATATTCCCAAAATAACCGCGGCACTGCGATAAACGCGAGGCGGCTACTCATCTCCTATCACTGGCATAAAATATGCGCATTGCGCTAATAATAGCTCATGTTAAAGTAATTATTTATGAGCTTCTTGATTAGTCATTAGCAGACAGTGGTAGACATTTGATGACAGGCGCGGAACAAGCATGTGGTAGGAGATGTCTGCATACTAGTATGTATGTATAATACACAATTTTCTTGGTGAACTGTGGGCATTTGCTTAGCAAGTGCCTCTGCCTACCCCACTTTGGGATTAAAAGGCGTGGAGTGTTTGTGTGTATGTAAATTGCAATTGTAGGAAAATGAGGAATTACTTTTTAAAATTGATTGATGTAAAATGGTCTTAAAAAAACGTTTTTGGGATCGCATATATTTTTTGATCTCCATGTCTATTTTGTATGGAGACGAAAAAAAATTCTTTCATTTCCCCGCATTGCACCATAATAAAATTTCTTTATATTGACGAGCCCAACAACGTTTCTAAGGCCATTGATTGCTCGGGGTACCTACTTTTACACTCTGTATAGGTAAGTTTAGTATACTTTAGTGAATTGTTATCGGTCGTCTTTGTCTAAAATAGTATAGATATCGGTCCGTATCTATAATATTTTTATTAGTTAGACCACTAAATTATAGAAGCATATATTTGCCGCTGCTTTAACTCAGCGTTCCCATAATTTCATGTAGCCAATAATGTTTTTTGGGTTGCTATTAAGTAGCATTTAGAGCCAATTTCCGACAACCAATTTTAGTCCCGTGAACAAGATGGTAACATAATTGTGGGATGTGGATACCGAAACATTCTTCGGTATAATATGTTTGCTTTAACAATACTGAGTATTGGCTTTTTTAAAAACGTACCTGTCATATCCTGTCAATTTTTTTAAACGTAGTCAGGATTGAGATGTACAATAATTTTCCCTTACGACCTCCACGACAAAAGTTGGGCTGGGGCAGTGACACATGTAGAGGTATTCTATTAGCCGTCACCGCACGGCTAATACGAGAATAGGGTATTATTTATACATCCTTACTAATATTGTAAACCGGAAAGTGAATTTGTTTGTTCCGCTATCACGCCGTAACTACTGAACTGATTGCTTTGAAATTTTGCATACGTAAAGTTAGTCCGAAAGTCCGGATTATATAAT
Source organism: Conopomorpha cramerella (assembly GCA_012932125.1). NCBI lineage: Eukaryota > Metazoa > Arthropoda > Insecta > Lepidoptera > Gracillariidae > Conopomorpha > Conopomorpha cramerella. The sequence continues at coordinate 40,824 of SJJU01073130.1, forward strand.
ATAGGTACGTATAGGGTACTTTATATCCCGGAAAAATTGATATTCCCGAGGAAATCTTAGATTTTTTCGCATATAGATATACCGCAACATAACCGAAGTCCACGCGGGCGAAGCCGCGGGCGGAAAGCTAGTTTATACATAAACCCAGATCCATGATCGGTACATACAGTTCATAGTGATTATGTGTGTGTTTTTATGTAGGTACATAATTCCAATAAAGTTCATATTTACACATTCTTACAGCTACACTCAGTAGTCTTTGTTCAGTTTTGTGGCACAAAACTACCAAGTTTGACTTTAAACTGTAAATTTACTGGTGTTAAGGCGATAATATCTCAGGCCAAGCATTTTAGCGCCAATTACCGCGAGTGCCTCGTTAATGATGGGTCAACGTTTCTTAGCTGGAAATACTGGGCAAGTGGAGAGTTTATACATTTTAGAACTTTGTTAACTAAACATAAACATAAAGTCACTTCTAAAGCCCTACTTCTTGCCTAGTTGCTTGGACAGAACATTTGATGTCGAAGTTTATTAGGGCAATTGTACCTTGAAATTTTTGAGCAGTCATAGATTTTATTGACCTGATTGTAAATTATGTATACACTAGCTCTCCCGGCAAACGTTGTTTTACCAAAATACCTTATAGCCTATATGTTATTCTAGTTTATAAGCTACAATGCTGCCAAGTTTAATCAAAATCCGTCCAGTATTTTCTGCGTGAAAGATTCACATCCATCCACACATACAAACTTTCACGTTTTTAATATTAGTAGGATTTTTAAATACACGGGTTATGTTATAAACAGGTAAAGTACCCAAAAAACAACGAATAACGCGAAGCCACGAATGTTATAAAGGTACTACTTGGTTTCGTAGAGGAGCTGGGGTGGCTAAAGTAGTACTACCACCTAATACCTAAAATAGGCTCGCTGGTTGTGGAAACTAGCCCGAAAAACTAACAAGCATGTTTTTTTTTAGTGTACAGCATAATGATAGTTTGCTTTAGCAAGAAAAAAATACTTTTGCGTGCCTTCGTTCTTCTAGACATTTTTCTCAAATAGCAACATAACGTGCCTACTGTATTTGTTTCCCATGGCAACACATGAACAGTTACGTAAAAAGAACAATGATCTATTGTCGTCTTCAACGTATTTTCCTAATAGAAAGTCCCATTTGGTACACGCCACTGCACGAGAGGCGTAACTGCTAAGAAAATAGCTGTATTGTCAGACCCATTAACGTCTGGCGCTAGAAACTCTTACTCTATTATTGATTACACTTACTAAGTCTTTCGTAAAAACAAACGTTTCCCACAGCAAGCGGAGCGGCGCGAGCGCATGTCAAACGTAAAACAATAATCATTCCAGATCACGAATTCCCTTCGGAACACGCAATCTTCTTAACGAAAACTCTAGGACCCCGAATTATAGGCCCTACGATTAGTCCAAAGCCCGAATCGTGGTCGAAAAGTCATATAAACATGCGACTGAGCCCAAATGGTATTTTAACAATCGTCTGTGCAACGTACTTACGTCATTTTAATTCGGAAACGGTTCACGGAACAATTTTACCTGAAGTGAATACGTAAAGGGCGTATGTGCTATTGGTTTTTGAGTGCACTTAATACCTTGTTTCACTGTGACCGCTCGGTCTCAGGACCCTGCCGGTGGGCGGGTACTCTGTAATCAGGATATACCTTCTGGGGCATTATTCCTTTGCTTTTCGACTAGTGATTATGGTCGGAATTTTTACGGCTGCTTCGTTGTTAGCTCGTCAAATCATAGGTCCACGATTGTTAATGGCTCAGAGACGGCTTCGTGAGACGATTTTTGTGTCATTCCAGATCAAATTGAAGGGTGAAAATCGTGTAACAATTTGACCTCACTTTAAAGTAGTTTTGCGGTGAATCTAATGGTTTTTAAAGAATACAATTTTCGAAAGAAATTGTGGTAAATTACTGCGAGGCAGATGTAAGTTGTACAGCGCCACCTGCCGGCTTCTAACTTGTAACAGCACTTAGTCTAGCAATGTTTAACATTGTATGAAACGTGTTGGACCTGCTTCTATGTTCTAATCCAGGAACATTACAGACAGATTTACACTCAGTTACTATACGTATATCTGACCATAAAATGTTAGAAGATACTTACGAAATTCTACAAAATCCTTAAAAAATCAAGTTCTCCAAACTCAATGAAAAGTTTCGTATTATTTTTCACGCTGCAATCATGATCATTATTTATCATCAGCCACAAAACGTCCACTGCTGGACGAGAGCCTGCCCCAATTATTTCCGTTATTCGGGGTGAATCGCGCTGCAATATTTTGCTCAAATATGCACCTATTGAGCATTATTGCAATGAGTCCACGACTCACTGCCTGTTGCAAATATAATACATTTTTAACAACATTTTAATTAAATTATATATTCTGAAATGAGACGTAAAAGTAACTGATATAGAAAGTATTATTGTATAAAATAATTATATAGAGCTACTTTATGAGAAACATGTATAGGTGTATTCCAGGATCGTGGATTTAATATCTCTATTTACCCCTTTAGACAACACGATGCATCAGTCAATCAATCTGTCAATTACTGATAATTATAAAATTTTCATGGACGTAGTTAAAATGTTTCTGAAATTACGCAGTTAAATGCACATCCCTAAAAGCCTTTTAAACAGGTAGATTGTATTATGCATAATTATTAAATTGTGTCAATTAAACGAAGTGTATTAAAGAGGCATGGATCCAGTAGAACAAGTCTCGATGTTACATTGAAATTACAAAACAGGATAGACAAAGTCCTGCATGATACGGCGGCGGCGGTTGACTCTACACCGGGGATATGTTAATGACACATGTCGAGGCAAAAAAAAATAGATTAATGATGGCAAAATATACACTTCGTCGCGTGTAACTATGCATTACTTAAACGACCCTGAATTAGGGGCTTCACGAAACGTACGCTGAACGATTTCAAATCGAGAGAAAAAAAAATATACAACACCACTAGAAAATTAGACAAGTGCAAAAAGTGCTTCATGAACGCAAGGCTAGCCAAGTTCGGAGACGCCGGTTCTTGCCGATATAAGAGCTATTATGTGCAATAAATATTAATAGGCACTAACTCGCATATCTAGAAACAGTGGAATTCAGTACTATTCACCCGTGAGAGGAGTTATGTGAAATGTATTGACGTATCATGTTTGTAATGACTTTCGTAATACGGCGTACAGTCGCAGCCACGGGTAAAAGGCGTAAGTTTTATATGGTCTTTGAGTTTCAACAATTGCCAAACCACCACGGATCACCGGCTCCCAAGCTCACACTTTCTATTAAAGGTGCCCACCTTTTGTACTTCACAAGTACCGTAAAATTGACGTTTTTTGCCACCGTCCGGGCAACAGGCGCCAGACGTCAGCTGCAAAAAACCGGCTGTGTGTTTTAATCATAATTTATTGATAAATGCACGACACACGAACTTTTATTTTTATTTTATTTTTTTTTATTTCAACTTCCGTGCATCCTTAATGCACTTGCGAACTCATTGGACGACTGGGCGATTTTGTTTAGGTTTTTTGTTTTCGTTTTTGGAACGGACGTTCTTTCTTCAAAATTAAACAAAAAAAAAAAGGTACTGGCCAGTTATAAGAGTGAAATGAGTGCGCTGGGATGGGAGCGTTGTTGGCCGGCGGCGGCGGCGCAGAGATGCGGTCCCACCCCGATTGTTTTCACGTAATCGAGAGAGCTCGTTGAAGGGAGCCGCAATAATTTTCTGTGTGGGTATAACTGGCAGATGATTGCTGAAGATTGCACTCAATTTGCCGCGAACATTGCAAGGTTTGTTCGGTGGTTTGTCAGATAATGCGCGCCGGTTTCTTTTTAGTACTGATGTTTGCTTTACTCACGAAAATTGGTATATTTATTATTTATTTACTTAATGTCCATAATAAATTACCAGTAAGTAGAATATGGAAACGTTTTCTTTCCATTTTGTTCGTATCCGTCAGTAATTGTTTATCACTTTTGTTGTCTTTGATATTTACAGAAGTTAAAAAGCACATCTATTTCCAGGCATTCTCAATTACCTATTTACGTCACTAATTACAAATAGTATGATCTAACTAGTTTCAAATCTACGAAAATCTACGTTTATGTTTTTTAATTGCCTAATAGATTGTTTATCGTTAATTTCATATTTGGGACGATGATGCGGTAAAAATAATTTAAGTAAAATAAAATGAGATTATAAAAGCTATAATCGTAAAACACGAATATGATTGGCTCGAGCTGTGTTGGGACCACACAAACGACTGAATATTTTGCTGTCCCTACACTCGTGCTCAAGTAGCCATTTTAAGTTGAACTTATAAATGCTTAACTTCTCGAAGTAATTAAGTTCACTCTATACTTATATTTTAAAGAGGAAAAAATCTTGTATTTTTTATTAATGTTTCTAACAAATTAACTAAATATCTACCCGATGTATTTCGATGATTTTTCACTATTTGAATGATACGTTGGTCCCTGAGCTTAGGCCTTGTTATTTTATATATAGTTCCTACGGGAACGGAAAAAAAAAACTTGAGTAACTAGCGAGTAAGTTTCTTGTAGCCTTTTACTACAGAGTTTAAACAGGAAAAAAACACACTTCACGCCTTTTAATACCGAAGCGCTGTAGAGGCGCTAAACAAATGCCCACGGTTCACCAATCGTATTTTACCCAACGTTATAGGGGTGATCTTATCGACGTACATACTATTGAAATTGACAAACTGCACCAATAATATATGTTTCGCGTAACCCGAAATAAGTTCCGAAGGATAATAATGTAAATATTGGATACTAAAATAAACGGGAAATATATGACAAATACATAGTTCATATCCTCACCAAGTTTCTTTTAAAAATACATTCATCATCATCAGCCCATACTTGTCCACTGCTGGACATAGGCCTCTCCAATTGCACGCCACTGTGATCTGTCTTCGGCTTCTCGCGTCCAGCTTCAAAAATACATTCAGTTCACCTAAAAATCTTATCCATTAAGCAGATAAAGAATAAATGTTTGAGTTGAAAAATCCCCACACTCGAACCACCGGACAAAAAGCCACGTCAAATATTGTTTCTTAAACATGTTTTAATATTACTAAGAGGAGATAAGCGATGTGTTTGTTCAGTACTTGCGGTGCTCCTGCACATAAAGCTCACATACTTAAATACTGTTTATTCTGTGCATTAGGTCATGGTTTGTAGCTACTAACTCTTTACTATTTACTTAGGCAACTTGTGCCTCGTTTTGGTTTCCGACGTAAAGATAAATTTAAAAAGAAATACACTTCACGCCTTTTTGTTACGAAATTGATTTTTATCGAAATTGTTTCTATTCACATTAGCTTAAGACTATATCCATGTAGAATCGACCCATCTGGGTGTCCAATAAAAAAATAATGTCGATGAAAATGCTGTGTAAATTAAGTAATAAAATAATAATGATTAGATAATTTTCTTATTATAGTAACACTAGGTTCAACTAGCTGTCAATGAAACAACAGAATATCTAGAAAGTACTAAAGAAACTAAATAGAAATGAACTCTCCAATGGAATTCCGCGTTGCAATACGATGCGTGGCCGCATTCCTGCAGTAGGCTTCTTTCACCGAACAACGCAACCGTTCTGTTGCTGGCCGCTAAGAAATTCTTACCTCAAACAAAAGAAACAAAAAATGGAATGTCTTCTCTTAATTTGAATTTGAAAAAGGAATCTTATTGAAATGCATCACTTACTTCAGGAATAGTTAGAGAGAATGGTATGGCCTAGTTGCGTAACAAGAAAACAATTTCATACGTCGAGTATCAATAGATCTTGCATCCCAACATAATGTTAGCCGATTGACCGCATTCCATTATAGAATCATTTGCTCATCCACAACAAGCCAAGTTGTTGTATCAGTAATTTTAGAAAGGCATTTATTTACATTTGCCACAGGAAGGTGTAAAGTTTCAACTGTCCTAAGTGACCTACCTGTTTTCTAACACATTTAACTACAACAAAGGTGACCGAATATTGACAAAACACTATGTCAACTCTTTTAACATAGCAAACATGAAAAGCACTCGGTGGACGCGAGCTACAATGCCCTCACAGATTTGTTGATAGAAAGTTGGCACGCGCGTGTCAACTTTCAATGGCCTACTGTATTCACCATCGTGCTGTCGCCTGTGATGATTTACACGACTATAACTGGTCCGTTCAGTGGCAAACGAGCCGCATTGTCACGGGAACATTTATATCCACTATCGAAAGGATTCAGAGGCCGGCGATCGGATGAAAATAAACAACGAGAGCGGCGCGGGCGCAGGTAGAGAGCCATTGTGTCCCATTGTGGCTTAATGATCCGATGAACGCGCCAACAGGTGGCCTTTTCAAGTATATTTCATCGGCGCTAGTGACTTCCTTGGTGCAGTTTTAGTTGCACACGCAGCTTCATTAGAATAATGTTATTCACGCGGTGTGAAAGCGCGATAACCTCGCCGGCAGCGGCGGCGGGACGTGGCACGAATGACTGATATACGAGGCTGTGCGCAGGCGCCGACATTACAAACAGGCCTACCAATCTATTGCCGCTAACTAGAGGCGAGCGCAATTGTATCGAACGCAAATATCACATTACCGCACCACCGGCATCTAAAGTGTATAGTAGCTGACATCCAGAGTGATATACTGCCGGCAAGTGGATCCCATTAGTCATAAACAGTTAAACATGCGAATGAGCAATTTTCTAAGGAAGTGAATTTTCAACTCGCTGAGGAGATACGGCTCTGCCATCATCAGTAGCTATCTGCGGTGGCCGGTTCTCAGATTTTACTAAAGATACTGATGGAGCGCCCGCCTACATTTTAATGTTTAGATTAACCGCGCACGACGAAATCCCAACCGGCAATTAAAACGGCCACATAATACCAGACGCGGGCTATAAATATTTCGAGAATGATATTGCTGACGATAAAAAAATCGAATCGGACGTATCACTTATCGGACTTTCACCGCAGCGGCGAACGGCGGAGCGTGGCGTTTCTTCACTGTTTGTTGCACAGTTGCTACAACGACGTGCTGAATGCAATGTGGAGTCTGTTACGAGACAACCGGCGGCGATCGGTCAGATAGCAGCAGAAACGCTACTCGACCTACAGTGCAGCGTCTGGCGCATACCGATGGAATTGCCTCAGGGCTGGATTGCTGGCGCCGACGCCCGCCGGTTGCACAGATAATTGCGCACCGCCGCGGTGGACATCCATTACGGAAGGTAATTCCGCAAAGGCAATTAAGCAGGACGATGCTAGTACCAAAGACCCTGATCCACCAGACGATAACACTCTCCGTATAGAAATTAGCTACGACTACAAGAAGGTTATTATACGAAACGCTCAAGGCGGCTGCTTAACATTCCATTCGAGTGTGTACAAACAAAAGACAACACCAATAACACAGGGCCAGCGTACGTTGCGCTAAATTTCTATAGTATGCAAAGTATAAAAGTGAGTCTGTTTTAATCAGTTACAAAACGACGATGAACTGTCCATCACTGCGCCAGCCAATGATACTTAAGAAGCCGACGGCGTTTTGCCGTATGGGGTATAATAACGAGACTTTAAAAACTACTCGAGAGCACTGGCCCACACAACACAAGGTAAAATTGCAACACCTTAAAACCAGATCAATGAGACGAAGGTTGTAATTGTGAAGCATTGTGTGACAGAGGATTACTAAGAGATTTAATAGGTATCGCGAGACAACGAAACCACATCAGAATCTGCCGTTAATCCCAAAAAAAAATGTACAAAAAAACCGGCCTCGCGCGCGCCGCACGCCACATTATAGTAATAAAGTAACAGATAAAACGGATTCGGACAGCGTGTGAACGCGAAGTGAAAGCCGCAACGTTGCCGCAACAACATTAATTGCTTATTATCATCCAATAACCATTCAGGCATTTTGACACAGCCACGATGTGTTCGAAGCGTTACATACGACAAACTAAACCTGATCTATTCTGTCTAACAATGTCCGGTATGAGTGGAGTAAACACGCACTAATATAGACTCGTCAGACGAGTCACCCATGCAAGCTTCATACATGTAAGATTAGTGCTTTCTGATGGTAATCTTCTTCACATATAAAATTGAGAATATTCAAAATGCAAGCGAACGAAAACTGTTATTCACGACGCTATAAAATCTGCATTGGCATTTCTTTTAATTTGTAATGACGCCGGCATCTTGCGGAACATTTTAAGCATATTATTATAAGTAGACATGTTATTTGCTAAAAATGTACATGTCGGAATTATTAAGTACTATCATTATGTCAGATCTGTTTATGGTCGCCCGGTTAAATGGAAACGTCCAAACGTTTCATTCTTGCATTTTGATCTAAAGTGAATCAACAGGTTGCAATGAGTGAAATACTCTGAAAAGATACGATCGCTCGCTGCGCTGCTGCTATTCTCAACGGTTGTCCGGCTGCACTGTAAATAAATCAAGTGGACGTAACGTGACTGCATTTTGCTCGCCAGTCCATCCCGATCGTGATACTCATGGAGATCTGATCACTTGCGATAGCACAAGCCGATAAACTTTATAGAAAAGCCCGATTCAATTAACTGAAACTTACGACACAATAAAGAAACGAGGAAGATATCCGTCCCTCGCGACAACAACAACCAATTAGTGATGCAAATTAAAAAAAAAGGAAACAACACGCACCACGTCCAAAATTGGACACGTGGCGTCTGTTCGGTTGAAAGATGAAAGAATTTGTCACGGCCTGCCTACCACAGAACCAAATCCACCGTGAATTTTGTTTATTGTTTTACGCATATTCGTAGAACACTTGACATGTTTGTAGAAACAACTTATTATTACTTTTCAAAAGAAATTAATTACATACGTACTGAAACTAGGAAGTTCTGTTTACGACCGTGACTAAGACCTGCCTATGATTTTGTTTCCATGCGTTGTTGTTGCCTGCAGTCATTAGTTCATCTGTCCCTTTCTTACCTCGCTTTCGCTCCTTCGCTCTCATCTCTGGAGGGCCATTTATCAATTCTAAATAACAGCCATGCGTGGTCTTTTTCTTGTTTGTTTGTTTTTTATTTACTTTATCCATCGGTGTTCCTTTTGTATCTTCCTTTTTGACTCGAAATTGATTGTAAAGCCGGGCTAATGGCGTCTGTCCAACGAAATGTACGATCCACTGATAATGCTAATTGTGGTCTTAATGAAAACTGAGTTGTGAAGATGTGAACGAACTTTAAAGGAAACCTTTTATGTAGCTATGATATCATTTTACCCGAAGCTTTATAAATACCTACTACGCAAACATATCTGTTGAGCGACATCGTATTTAAATATTTTTATTATTACAATTATAGCGTTTATTTTTTTTACTAACATCAGAAAGTAGTTAAATTCCTTCCATGGCATCTTTGTAATTAATACTTGCAATTTTGCGCACAATGGCTATTATGGCTTGCTATTAAAAGTTTCCAATTTCCCGGCGCAGCGCTGGGCTCTCTTAATAAACTGTTTTGTTCATCTTTTTGCGTCGGCCCTCGGCTCGGAGTCTTTTGTTTTTAATTATTTATTTATTACGGAGAGCGAGCCCTCCCGCGGCTCGGCCGAGGACTTCATCCGTGAACCTGCGACTAAAAACTTCGGAATTCGAATCTCAGATTTCAGCTGAAGCTATCACTGATACATATAATTGCATGTTTACTCAACAATGTTTCGCTCGCTTATTACTGGATGCATGAGTTTTACTTGTTATTAAGAATTTCTCTTGCGAATTGGTCTCCGGGGTTATGTCTAACAACATCATTAACCGACATTCCAGACGTAGTTGGAGAGTATCGTGAGTCGAAGGAATCACTAATCACGCTTTGATGAGGCCAGTGATTAAAAAAAACAACCGATTCCTTGAACGATGTAAAAGCATTTGGTTCCACTGGAACCACAGCAGGGGGGTCCAAAGTGCTCAAAGCGGCGCTCGCATATTTTGTCGAAAGCCATCGCACTCTTATCGATACAATTGGAAAGGGACGGCTTAAGACGGGAATTTGGTAGTCACGGAACGGACAGATACTCGGGAAAGTAAATAAACTGGGCCCTTTAAATTAATTTGGTTTTGTTTCATCGTCTGGACCCCGTGGATTTACATTGAATGCGTCGAAGGAGTTCTCTCGTTTGATATTTATGCAGAGGCTCGTAGCGTATGACGCGAGCATTATTCATACACGGTTCTCGGCCCAGCCCATCTGGCTTTTGTTTTTATCTTTTCAACTCCTAAGCTGGTTTACTTTCGGTAGTATTATTTATGACTCTGTTAGGATGGTACAAGTTGCTGTAAGATTTCATTTTAATATAATGAAATGTGATTTTGTTATGTTTTATAAAAAAAATTGTTTGTATTGCTGTATTAGTGGTCACTATTCAATAGTTATAAAGCTTTCAACAGTTATATCTGGAATAATTACCTTGATAAAAAACTGTCAAGAACTTTGTAGCCTTACTACGCTTAAATCATTTTTGTTTTATCTGATCCTACCACTGCATATTCTCGTTACTATATCAGCGACTTATGTTCCGCGTTAGGACAGGCGATGATCCTTATTGCGATGGCGTAATGCGCTTAGTCGTTTGGCAAATAGATAACACTTTCCTCAAATGTCAGCAATTATTATTCGCAACGTGAATTACCCACAGCCTGTGGGCGTCGGTGTTGCTTGTTACTTTATTGCTAACCGTACAAAGGACAATAAAATCTGTGATCAAATTTTACGACTCGTTCGGCGCCACTCGGTTGCCTTTTCTATTGGTCTGCGTTTGCGCACCTAGAACTACGTTTTACCGTTAACTGTGAATTAGTATTATCCGTTTTATGGTCTTTAGATGAAATTTGACATTTTCCGCATGATACGTTAAGCCTTATTGTTTTATTGTATATAAATAAATAAATACGCTTATACATTTCGTACGAAGCCAATCGCTGGATATACTTTTACAAAACAATATAATACAAAAACTCATCAACAACCTATCATGTTTTCACTGTTTTAGCATGGCCTTCAACCAGTTAAGACTGGTCGCTATAGTAAACCATCCCATATGCAGATGTAACCACAAATTGTGACAGCCAATACCAAGTCGAGTTTTCAATGGACAAGGTAGAAAAATTCCAGATTTGGAAAGAGCGAATTAGATGTTCAGTCAAAGCCATCCAACCAGGCCGAAAACTACCTTAATTGTGTGACGCAAAGACTTGTAGTGTAAATTCAACCCTATTTCCCTTGTTACAGAACCGTCGGACAGCGAAGGTGACGGTGTTAGATGCTACTGCAACACGGCGCAATGCGTGAGCACTGGATACCTATGCCGATCACCCACCCGCGGGGGCTGCTACAGCGAACTGCCGGCTCCAAGGCGGTCCCACCACGCGAGACACGGATGCCTGCACCACTTGGCCGATACGTAAGTGTGCACGGTTTTTCTGATTGTCAATATCATTTTTACTGACTAAAAACTAGAGATAAATTTCGTTCTCTCTCACGAATCCGATGCGTTATTATGCTTTGGAATGCTGTTAGTTAAGAGAATAATGTTATTTTTGTTGGTTGAAATTGCGCAAAAGATGCTATTTCTTGCCAGAAGTAAAATTAATTATTGTGTAAAAAAAAATCAAGTACGAATTGGAATTGCGATATGAGGGTTCCGCACATTATTTCCATTCGTCAGGTTTGTGTCTAGTTTTCTTATTACAACGAAGTACTAATAATAAACCTAATTGCTTTGGTTGTTTAGCGCAACCGTCGAGAAAACATTATAATACAGACACGGAACCCTAAATAACAACATCCAATACTTTCTGGAACAATTACCTAATACGAATGTTATTTGTGTGAGTTTTTATAACACGAGTTTATGAATTCTTATGCAATTATAGTTGCGTGATATCTGGTAATAGTTATCTGTAATGTGGTTCTCGGTTTTCTCCATTGTGCCATTAGCACAACATTATCCTCTCATTGCATTCTTTGGATGCTTGATAAAGATCCTGCAGACCTACCCGCACGTTGCTCACCAGCTGCAACTCCGATGATGTTATCTTGCTAATTGCACCTGATGAAACCCATTAGTATGGCTGAAGCAATTCGGTATCCGTAAAACTTCGAGTCCAATCACATTCCTGCGCGTCGTAAAGACTGGAATTCTCGAATTTATAATATTTGATGACGTTTTAATTTTAATTAATTATTACGAATGTCAAAGTCTTCCGTCTGGAACGATCTAAAGGAAACATGTACTTGCAACCGACAAAGCTCTCCTTTGTTTATTACGCCCTAGTGGATACCTGGTGCGGATGCATTTCTTACAAGCTCATCAGTATAATTTAGATTTGTTTTATGTCCCGCCGTTTCTGCCTTCCTCTGTTTCTCGTTATCTTTCAACGTAGAATTAATTAACTATTCTTTGTTCGTGGCCCCGGTACATGTGAAATGCATTGTCATCAGTCAATTCTGCTTTATCACGGCCCGGTCCCGGCTTCATGTGTTTCTTATCCGGTAACGACGCCGCGCCGTGTATCTACAATCAATTTGTCTTCGATCATTTTGAAATTATGTCTAAGTTTCCTTTCATCATTCCTTTTTATATGAATGATTGTGCCTTTAATGTGATCGAATGCGCTCGACTTATCATTTATAATTTCCATTTGCGTTGTTGGCTTGTGAATGTATTACGTTGTTGTGTTGTGATCTATATTAGCTACGTATGTAAATAATACCTGCGGTCCTCTGTTGAGAATTCTCGTGTGCGTGGTTGCTATTAATTAGCATCGGCGAAACTGAAGGCCCGACTGTTTTTATGCGCTGAAATTACCCGCTCGGTTGATTATCTCATTGGAGTCGGGCCGGTCTCTGAAAACAGGTTTCGCCAGAGGCGCATGCCCGCTTTTATTTGCTTTAGATTCTTGCTCGTTTTTGGCAGACTCCCCTCGCGGGCCATTATCTTTGCTAACGATCGGCCGGTCGTGGAATCGATTTAATCGAAGTCAGAGAATTTACATTCTTTAGTATTTTATCAGCAATTAATTTTGTTGCGGTCTCATTATTATGGATGCGGGTTGAGTGACGCGGGGTCTCTTGGCCTCGTTTGCAGCTAGATAATGTTCGCGATGGCTCGGCCCGGGTCTTAGGTCGTGGCCCGCCGATAGCACGCTGATGCCGATAGGCGCATCGCAACGGCCGCCGACCCGCACAACTTATTGTTTCAATACTCTCCGCAATATACCAATCCTTTGTGACAACCACACAAAGGCAACTAGGCACGGCTCATATTTTATAAACAATCCCGATATCAGCTCGCTTTTGCATAAATCTGTGATATTCTCTATTGCGCAGTGAGATGGCTTTTGTGATTTCAGTATTGCATGTACTTAATTGTTTGCTTAGTTCGACATCCTCTTTAGACTTGTCACAAACTTAAACTATAGATGTTGGCATTTAAGAGGGGATAAGAGTACAACTGTCATTTTAAGTGCGTCACTGTCTGAAGGTTTAATTTTGACGATTGCCATTGGCAGGACATTTATATTATTTTACATTTCATTTAAAAATTTCACTATTAAAATAATTATTTATCACTTTAATTTCGCAACATTTGTTTCCGCTTATATGAATGTTTTTTTGCTTCTTAATATTACTTACAACTTGTAATTTCTGCAGGTACATACTTACCTATATGTATTTTATTCGGATTATGTTTGAAGTTTTGTTTTTGTTTCGAGACGTTGATGATTGAGGATGACTGCGCGAGCGCATGTCGGGCGAGTACCCGCCGATGTCGTCGCTCCATTGTTAGTTTGTTTGTTTGTGAGGCTACTAACCGATCCCGGCTTTGGTTATCTGACATGATTATCTTTGGATGCATTATTATTCACTCACTATCGACGATAGATCATTGTACTGAACAATGTTTTGTATTGTACATTATAATAGTACCTACAGCACTTCATTGTTTTATTGTGGTATATTAAATTAAATATACTTATTTAATTGTTATTTTTGTACAATTCAGAGATTGTTTTGATCTTTGTTTATAGATTATAATAAAGGAAAATTTCAATATTATTTTCACGATAAATTTTGTCAAATGTTAAGAGAATATAAACAATTTATTTAATAATTACTCCGCACTATGCAATGTGTTATCGCGACAGTACATAAATAACCTCCGACACAAGACACTGTCGTACATCGAAAGATTTTCGTAACATGTGCTTTGAATACATCAAAATGTTTGTCTACAATCGAATGATGGTCATTCCCGTGAGAGAATTCTGTTCTAGTATAATTTACTACCAGGTATATACACTTACCAATACAATAAGAACCACGCGATTTAATAAAACACTTATAACAAAAGCTCAAGTTAAAATAGTTTGTACAGCTTAGTATGCCCACGATTGTACAAGCCAGCGGCATTTTAATGGGAGGTCCAAAATGCCTGAACATGTTGCAAGAATGCCCAATGAATTTAATTCTGACTTTTGTGATTTCCTTATTTTCATTCTGTTTAGTCATTTGTCGTCGCCCGGACAGCTGGGAAATAAGAGACTTGGGCGGTAAAATACAGTACGCTATTTTATTTTCTACTTCCTTTAGTACCAAGTGCTATGCAAAGATAAAAAACTACTGGCTTTTTCAAGCAAAAATGACATTTATGTTCAGAGACCTTACTAACTATTTTTTAACGCGATTCGGACGTGCATGCTCATAATGTTAATCATCCTCATTATATTAGTAATAAAAACTATTATGCCGTAAACGAAACTACACATGCATAAAAGTTAACTTTCAGAATAAAACAGGTTTCTTTCAAACTTCATCATGCGTGACTAGTTAATAAATATATTATTTTATTATTAATAAAAGAGTTTGTAACTTATATCACGAACAAATATTTGACACGGTAACCCACATAAAACGAAAATATCTAAAGTAACGATCATTTCATTGATGTAACCTTTTGATAAATGTCATCAGTTCATTGGATAACGGCGAGGCCCTTTATGGCCCAATTATATGCATATATTATTTACCTCATCGAATAGCAATTAATTATCAATACATAGCGTTGAGCGTCTGTGGTCCAGTTGGTCGAATACTTGACTTGCAATCGAGAGGTCGCGGCATCAAGTACTGGACGAGTACCAATGGGATTCTTTTTCAGAGCCTATGCAAATGCAACGCAATGCTCGTACGGTGAAGGACAACATCGTGATGAAACCCGCACGCCACAAGGTGTGTGAACCCTACAACGGCGATGGGCTCACCCCCCGTCACGATGGGTTAAATACCCTTGGTGAACCGAAGGCATTTGTTTAGTAAATGTTTCTGCCTGCAAGATTTATTTTACATTCAGATGTTATGGCATAAACACACCACAGATAGACTTGCAAGTTCAGTCTCTCTCTCTTTTCCACCAAAATGCTACCTACGTAGACCACATCGCTGCTTAACATCAGGCAGAACGGTGGTCAAACGCTTGTTCATAGTGTCTGAAAAAAAAAGGGACAGAAAACATTGTCTCTTTACTCGTTGCATGTTTTTAATATTGTTGTCTCGTTTTAGACTAAAGTCAGTTTTGGATTGCAACTGTTTCTGGTCAGAGCCCAGGTACAATTGTTGACGTAACACTGCATAAAGGCCGTGCAAAATAACCTTCGATCGGTGTTCAGGATCAATCTACCTTGCCCTTTATTATCGCTGTGCGTGTCTTGAAGTAGTATAATCGCAAAACTGTTTTTGTCATCAAAGGTTACCGTGATTATGTCTCATTTTTCTGAACGGTCTTCTTGTAATACCCAATTACACATACATACACTTCACGCCTGTCTCCCAGAGGGGTAGGCAGAGACTAAGAGACTACAGATCTCTATTTGTCACGGTCCTGACATACCCCTTTCGCTTCATCTACATTCATACATCTTTTCATACATGACCTCCGGTTTCGAGTGCTTTTCACGCCACCTTCGTGGCCAGGACATCACCAATCTGGTCAACATATGTCCTTCTGGGGCGACCTCTACTCACCCGGCCCATTACATCACCAATATAAATCTCTTTCGTCAATCGACAATTACACAATTTGCACTGATACACTTCCTTGATTTGCATTATCATTATCATCCACATGACATCCACTGCTCGACGAGAGCCACCCCCAAAATGCCAATCGACACTCTTGGCAGGCGTGTTGGCGATCGCAGTAGTGTTGTGGTTTTACTCACAGAGATCACTGCTGCCCGTCCTCTGAACAGTTCCTTCGGTCACCTCTTACGACCCCCATGACGGGAAATTTTGGACTGGGGTGGCACATGTATTCTATGAGCCTCGATTTTATTAAGCAGTAAAAAAGACGGCAGGTTTTTGAGAAAACTTGTAGATTTAAAAAAGTAGGTATCTCAGAAAATTTATACTTTTTTTATAGCGACATAAAAACTTCAAACAAAATATTTAAATCGATAGTGTGTATGTTTATGTTCTATTACAATATACAATGATAAATATCGTTGACCTTGGCTGAATGTGTTCGTAATATGCTTGTTGAAACATTTATTATAAAATCCGATGACACGCATCAAAATGTTTTAATGAGTGTAATTTTTTGCCGCCCACCAATTTTTGTTTGCCACTTGACTTTAAACGTTGACTTCTGTTTCTTTGTTGGATTTCATTTAGGAGTGGGCGGAATACATTCAGAAGTATTTCGATTTAAATAATGTCTCAATAGCGTAGATTGGTTCCTGACGACATGTTGACGACTTACTAGACAATTATTTATTTTTGTTTATCTTTTAACTTGTCGTTTTGAAAATATCGTTCGGTAATTTTCAACCTTATTAATTTGGACTGACATAGTCACTGTGTGTACTAAAGTCTCTAAAATAAATGAGATTAAAAAAACCTTAGTAATACTGCACTGAATAAACTCTCGTGAAACGATTTTAAAAATAATATTTATCTACAAATAACAGTAGTTCACCAGATATACTGAAAGGAATACAGGTACCTCCGTTAATCTTAATATATAAAAATCCAGTGTCATGATGTTTGTTCCCAATGAACTCTTCACCAAGGCTACATATTTTGAGGGGTATTCACAAAAGTTGCCATTTATATAATTTCGTCAAATTTGAGAGATAGGATAGTTTATATTTCTCTATTTAAAAAAGTGACATCCACTGCTGGACCCAGGCCATGGAGGTTATGACAGAACAACGCCTGTCGGGTCCACTATATGTTCTTTAAATGATATTGCAACAAAAAAAATACTTGAGTATTAGCAGAAACATTTATTTATTTCAAAAGGGATAGTACGTATGCCTTTAGAAATGACCTCCCTATTTTTAAAATTCCCATGACTATACACGATTATCTCCTATAGCCATGTTACTGTTTACTTTAGCTGCAGTAACTGTACGTATAAGTCGAGTTAAACTTTTTTTTCATGCGCTGTTTATTATTATTAGGTCAAAAGCCGTCTGAAGACCGTGAGTTTTTTTCCCTTTATCATTGAACATACGTGCTGCACATTTTAAAATGGCCGCTCCCAAGCTTACGTACGTGTATTTTAAAACCCATGTTTCGTATTCATAGATACACTTGACAGCTGCAAGGTTTTTTTTTGTAGATAGGTACAATTACGCACAAAATGTGTGCTCGTTTTCGTGTCGATCTTCAACTTCTGACCTATAGCCATCGGATGGTATTTCTTCGAGAATTAGCATGATTCATCACACTTTTCAATTAGTGTGTCTGTGTATCAATAATTGTCCGTCCACTTGCAGTAATTTGTACCAACTGATAGGGTGTTATTTACAAATATGTATTACGGGTTTGTGTATAGTATGTTTAGCTGTAGTTTTCGTTCTCACGTATTATGTCTTTCGCGTCTAATAATGAATACTTACAAACCAGGAGAACGGCAAAACGTCATTCATACCAGGTGGATTTAACAATTACGCGAACGAAACGCTTTGCGTCTACTTTCATAGTGCTAACCGCCAGGATTCAGGTCTTCAAGTCGCGGGTGAATAGGTAACTAATGAACAATTGTGCTCCATCGTAGACCACATCGCTGCTTAACATCAGGATGGTATTGAAACCCTTATTCATAGCGATTAAATAAAAGAACTTAAAACTTTTAAATCAACAACGAGCACCAGTATACCTTATTTATGTGATTTAGATATTATTCTGGAAGACAGGAAAGGCTAAATAACCGACAGCCACATATTTTTCTGTTTAACATTATGTAGCAAGGTTTTGTAAGATACAACAGTACTAAGAAGTAAACGGTTATGTGATCATATCACGTGTTTAAAGTTTAATTACTCTTAGTGAACTATGTATATATTTGCTTAAGAATTTCCTCTGCCTATTGAACATATATAGGTACATATTTCTGACAAAATTCTTCCTCACGTTTCAGGGAATCAGAAGCTTTGGCCAGGTGTCAGAACACGCCAGTCTCCGGCAGTCCACCACCTTCCAAGGAGCATTCGCTGCTGCTATGCTGCTTCAGGGATCTGTGCAACCACGAGGACAGTCCACTGGCGAAAGCTCGTCTCAACCTCACTGCTTCAGGTATGCTTTATGTATTTACCAGCGTCCGCTATGTTTTCCGTGTTGCCTTTGACATTGAATCTAATAAAATATTAACTGTAATTTATACATTGTTTTGTCTTTTGCACACGTCAACAAGATATTAAATGATAGAAAAGGATAAAACACTCAGTAAGTGAAACGTTGCAGAACTTTCGTTATTAGTAAGGGTCATCGATGGCGTAGCCCCAAGGACGGTCGTTACCTACCCGTTCCTTATTAAACTTATGGCGGAATATAGTTTCTTCATTATTTTATCGTGACGATTTATAAATATTATTGATAGCAGTTATAACTATTAGTTAGCTATATTATTTCTAATATGAATCGTGTGAATACCCCGTCACGTTTTCAACAAGAGCACAACGAATATTTTGAATTCAGCAACGGAAAATACTAAAGGTACCTACTGTGCAACTTCCACAAACAATACGTAAATTGTCGGCAATTAGTAAAGCGCGAATGAAATGCAAAATACAAGAAATAATTAGATATGTACTACAATCGAAGACAAGCTATCATTGAACGATCGTTTTACCAGAGCTCGCATACCTTTGCATGTCATACGTGGAACAAGGTCAGGTTACGATGTTGCCATGCGGCGTAGTGACTGCATCATTGTATTGTATGTCCCCATTCGCAACGATTTCCCCAACAACAGTCAGAGCCACACTATCATCAGTACACAAAGAACTGGCCATTAATGAGCGGTTTGTCGTTAAAAAATCACTGGTAACATGGTCACCGACGGATATTTTAAACAAAAAAAAAAACCTTACAAATACTGTAGAATTAGGTAGTTGTTCATTGTTCTAGCGTTTTTTCTTTTCCGGTGGCACTGCTAGCTTATTCGAGTAATTCTCAAGTTCAAATAGCAATTCTTCTTCCTGAACATTGTGTTCTTCGGCAGAAGATACTCATATTTAACACTGTTGGCACGCAGATAGACTCACTTATCTATAACTATCTTATTCGCCAAACGTTGTTTTGCCAGTACTGGGTTTTGTAAAAGCACCCCGAGCAATGATCTTAAAAACGATGTTGGGCTCGTCAATATGAACAACTTTTACTATGGCGACAATGCTGGGAAATGGTATATGTACACATATAAATTAAATAAAAATATGTCGGTATCGATGACACATAAGAAATCCATAATTATAGGAAGCTAGATAGTGCGTCTTTAGGAGGTTTTTGAAAGAAGTGGATTTTCCTGACATTATTGGGTTGGAAGTTCCAGAGGCGGACAGCAGTCACGGCAAAGGAATTTGAAATGAAGTCAGATTTGTCGGTGGGGACATTAAGTAGAAAGTTATTAGATTAAGCGGATGAAATTTAACCGACAGAAATCACCCAGGACTCCTACTAGCGACATCTAGATAAGACATTTTTGCAGTTTGAAAATTCCCCATTATAGTCACAAACACGAAGTAAAACCTAATCTACTAACACAAAATCCATTATTTACATGCTTGCTAAAAGATTTCTTTGTTGTCTTTATTATTTCCCCGTAACGGGTCTTAAATATTTGTATTGACTTTGGTCCTTCCTGTAGATTAATATCTTGGCGACGGCTTACCAATATTTGTTCTGTATGATAACGGCAAGGCGGTTTCGGCGAGTAACTTACTTGCTGATTAGAGAATATGTAAACAAACATTATTGTTAGTGAGTCATTTAAAACGAGACTTGTCTTAATTGCATTTTCATTTTGTTCATTATCATTCATTTATAATTATCGGATATAAGTCTTTAGATAGAAGATATTAAACTTGGGATTAGCATTCATCAGTTCTTGACTACGAGTTCTAGTCAAACGGAGTGTAGGACACCCTCGGGCAAGGTGGACGGATGATATGTCCAAGATGGCTGTAAACAGATCACAGTGTCGTGAAATTGGTGAGGGCTGATGGGCTGATGATGATTGTAATTCACTACATTGTCAAAAGAGAAAATAAAAAAAATAGAATAAAAAATAGATTTATGTGCTGGACACAGAGCAAAAATATGTAGTTAAAACCAAATCCTATACGACTTGGCTCGTACGAGCGCACTCGGTCCGAGCGTACTCCCTTACACGTTAATGCTTCGTGAACCCCATGCATCTAAATCCCTTTTATGACTCAAGTGTGAAGATGTAAAGATCTATGACGTTTTATAATAAGTACTCGAAAAGAGTATCCTAAACTCCATGCTTGCAATAGACTTTAAAAAAAACTAAAATTTAGCTCTCACACTTCGGCGCCAATATACCCGACTGCATTCAGCGTAATCTTATCGCGGACGCAGTCGGGGCTCCCTGTTTGAACTGACAGTGTATTTACTGTTACATTCCTGCCTTTTATTTTTTTCTTATCGTCACTTTGCATTGTTATCCCGGTATTCATGCCTCCGGTATGGAAGTGATAAGGAAATTCACTCGTAAATGGCTTATTGCGGTTGGTAATTTTTTTTGTCTCGTCGTTGATAGTCGAGAAGGATGACTAATAGAAGTCACTAGTGGATGTCCCGCGACTTCGTTCAATAATGATATTCTGCGCCACCTGGTGGAACATTTTTGGACTATTTTATTGTTAATAGACTAAACATACTTGGGTTCTAATAGATACCTTAGGTGACAATATAGAGGCTGATATGAATACTTGAACTTAGGTAACTCCATAGATATATAAAACATGGCACACGAAAAATGGCCTTAGCTTATCGGGGCGGGAATCAAACTTGCGACCGTCGTCCTAAAAGCGGTGCCCTTACCACTAAGTCCATATCGGTCGTCATAACCTATATGGATGTACTATGGTGTTTATTCAGTTTCCGTGCGAATCCCGGGATTAAAAATAGCTAATGGGGAATTTTCATTGACGTTTTTCTGAAAGATTTTCGGGCGAAAAACTGTCATTACTGTCATACTTTCCAAACAAAGTTTGACAGTAATGACAGTTCTGTCAAAGGAAATTCTCCATTTCTTTACTTTCGTCAAAATCCATAAAGTACTTTTTCCGTGAAAGCGTAACAAAAGAAACTTGCATTCAGATTTATAATATTAGTAAGAAATAGGATCGCCATCGAAAATTAAAATTTATACGATAACACATGCACCTGTATCTCAAACACTTACAATTGCGAATTACTTTGATAAACCAGCATAGATTACCTCTTTAGCAAAAAGTTTAGCACAAACGCTACTTGCAATCTACGCAATGTACATCGACCTGTCACTCGTTATGTCGCTATAGGTTTTGAGATACAGAGGGGCTATATTGCGAACTCATATTACAAGCTACAATGGGTGATCGAGGTGGAGGCGCGTGGCAACCGCCTTCTATTAATAGGCTATATTTATGACTTGGTGGTCCTCGAGTCTTTAATATCCATTATGGCGACGAGTCAATCAATTCGGCCGCGTGACTAAGTACTATTGAGACATTTTCATATTGTACTCCTCTATCATCAATCACTACATAGTATAAAACATAGTCGCCTCCCCGCTGTCTGTCCCTATGTGTGCTTAGATCTTTTAAACTACGCCAGGGATTTTGTTGCGGTTTTCTTTAATGGATAGAGTGATTTTTGGGGAAGGTTTATATGTATAATACATGCATATAATACCAGAGAAACACTGTTAATAATGTATATTGGCAAAACAACGTACGCCAGGTCAGTCAGTTATTAAGAAAGGGTAGTAAAGCGAGCGAATTTTATCGAAAACATATTTGACAGTAACCTAGATAGAATAATAGATAGAATAGAGCGTCTGTGGTCCAGTTGGTCGGATACTTGATTTGTAACCGGGAGGTCCCGGGTTCGAGTCCGGCTACTGGACGTGTACCATTGGACTCTTTTTCAGAGCCTATGTACGCAACGCTCGTACGGTGAAGGACAACATCGTGATGAAACCCGCACACCACACCTTCCCAAAATATATACATGTTCCATCCACTAAATAATCTATTGGCTAAAGTAAAAATGTACAAATTAAAAAAAAAATAGTTGTGTTGTATCTAGTTGATGATAGAACACCATAAACACACAATAAGGTTCAAATTGAATTGAAATCAACTCTCACGATTTTTTCAGTTCGGGTGCAAAGGGATATAAAAACATCATTTTTTCTTTTTTTATCCAATAGCTTATTCCCAATGTGCTAATATTTTTCTTTTTTTCTTGCAGAAATGAACACAGTGGCCAGTGAACGCGGCACCACACACAACGGCGAGGTGTGGTTCAAAGCGGCGACAATAGCGGTGCCCGTGTGTGGAGCTCTCATACTGTTTCTACTAGTTGGAGTGGCTATAAGGCTGCTAAAGGCTGATGCTTTGTTGCACGCTGATCGTAAACTTAGGTGAGATACCTTCATGTCTATATCTGTAGAAGGGATATTCCCACCCACTTTCCCACCGCTGTGATTCCTGTTAGAGCCAGGATCTACAGCGGCATCCAGAATAGACAAGAGCTCAATCAGTGACGACTGGGCTAGATCCCGGGGGGGCCTAGCGTTCTGTCTTGGATTCTATATCTGTAGAAGAGGTAGCTTTCATAGCTTCTCACATTCTTCTTTATCTACTCAACGTGATCATACTATGATATACTCACATACATATATATACACACACACATGCATGCATACATACATACACACACACTCTCACCACTACCTAAGATTAGGTTATAAGTTTTACTATAAACATTGCTGTGTCCTACATGATCTACAATGCTTGTACAATCCATATATGTAACACCTTTTATACCTACCATTGTGGAACGCAATAAACTTATTGAGTACTATATAGTTACTTCAAGCTTAGTATTGGGGAGGCCTATGTCCAGCAGGAGACGTCAGCTGATGATGACGAGACGACGATAAAATCGCTTACGACTCTGCTCCTAGGTTTGTCTATATACAAAAGGTAAAACGAAAACCCGGAGTGTAACGATGCAATGTAGACTGCGCTTTCGTTGTAAAGTAAAACATCGTGGGTAAAACCGAATAGGGAAAAGGTATGTAGCACGTATAGCGAAATTACTTTTAAATACACATGTAACTTGTCCCGTTGGGACTATAATTATAATAGTCAATGATATCCCTATTGGAATAAAGGCCGTGAAATGCTTTCTTAGATGCTTAATTCTTCTTGATCCCCCTAAAATTTTATAAAAAATCTCTACCAAATATATTCCCACTATCCACCACATAAATATACCTACCGTAAACATTCCAAATATCCCCATAAAAAGTATACCAACAGTAAATATTCCCGTTATCCCTCCACAGAGGCGGCTACATGTCCCCACTGTCGCACCCCAGCGAGGATGTGAAGAAGGTGTGGGCGGGCAGCGGGGGCGCGCCGCTGCTGGTCGCGCCGGGCGGCTGCGTGGTCGCCGTGGAGCGCGCTCAGCTCGCGCCCACACACATCTGTGATATACAGCGATAGACGTTGAATCTCCGGGCGGTGGGCAACTACGGGAATTATTTGTCAATAGTGGGAATTTTGTTTTCATAGAGCATTGATGATTTCAAATTGACGTTTTTGTAGTGTATTGATAAACGCATAATTCAGCCAAACTACGAAAAATGTTTCAGCGCATAACCGACCTTCCTACATTAAGGGGGAAATTGCAATGCAGTAGAAATGATGTAAAACATGCATAAAATGCGAAGCGCCTGTCGCCTCTTCACGAGGCATTCTCACGCTTGATACCCAGTGACAACAGCGCTCACGGTGCGTTTTGAGTAGTTTGGCGGAATTAAGTTTAATTGTCAATACCGTTTATCTTTGTTGTTTACTTCACAATGCATTTGTTTAACTCTATGAAGATCAAAATATGTTTAACGTTGAAAATTGGAAACTTAATAGTTAGTAGCTGCTGGTAGATGGCCAGGTCGGTCTTGGAGGAAAAACTTGTTAGAAATCTTCAAGTTATTCAAATATACCTATGACAAAATTCCTCACATAACATGGCTAATAAAAATACAAGTAGTATCGTTTTTCACCATTATAATTCCCTTTTAAGCGTGATCTCAACTGAATCTAAATTCCCGGAGTGCAGCGCATGAATATTACCAAATTTACCACTTGTATATTTAGTTTTTATATTATAAAAGTTGTTGCATAATTTTTAAATTACCTAATTATTCTGTACCCAACTTTTGTGTTCTGTTGTGTACCTCTATGTATATTTCCTTTTATATATTCATTAATTTCTACATGTTTAATGCACCTTCATTTTTGACTGATATTTTGTAAATTCTTCTTTTTAAGTCTCTGCTGCACATATTAGATAATAAGTTTTAAAATGGCACATTTTTCGTCAAAAGTATCGTCAAGTAATATAGGTCCCTACATATCAAAATTTGAGCTCCTTATTGGTAGTGAAAATGGGCCATTTTAACATCGGAATAAATTAAACTGTAACAAAGTAAAACATAGTTCACACCGTTCATTACTCTCGTTACTAGGAAAAGGTTAAATAACTGTTTGACATTTTCGGTGATGATGAATGCATGTTTTAAAAAAAGCGATGAAACTATTCCACGGGCCAGGTTGTCTTATGAGTCTATATGTGGAAATAAATATAATATTTTGTAATGATGTACCTATAATATAATAGTTCCCAGTTTCCTCTTATGCGGGGGAAAGTAGGAATTATCATCAACACAAACATTTTATATGAATTTTATTATGAATGCATTTTACCCTTCACCTTAGGGCTTTTATTCGCCCGGGCAAAAATATGAGACTGCTAATCTCTACAAAAAAAGTTTGGACCCTTAGGTTTATTATGTAATTTCTTTTATATCTTTTCACTTAGCTTTACCACATAGAATTGTACATAAAAGTAGAACTTTAAAGCGTTACCTGTAAAAGTACAGATTAATTGCAATTTTTAAGTTTTCTATTAACAGAATCTATTGAGAGGTGTCCTAGTCGACATTAATCTGATTACTACTGTACCTACTTTTAGTTATTTCTTCACCTCCCAGTAGATTTTGTATGTGGTCAAAAATATGTTCCGTAATAATGTAAAATCATAATTCAATCGCTTGTTTATATGTGAGTGACTCAAGGCCATTTATCGAATTGTAGTGATTTAGTGAATAGTGATGTATATTAGTGTAAATAAAACTTTCGTTTTAGGACTTATAAATAAATATTATATAATGAACTCTTATTAAAAAATAAAGATTGAGACTTAAAAATCACAAACGTTGTAGGCATACTAGTTTGTGTATAAAATTGCTATTATTTCGTTAGTATGGCGTATTTATTTAATTTTGTATGATGTAAAATGTAAGTACCATTCTTATTATCGACCATGTACCACATAATTATAATACCTAATCAATATGGAAAATATCGCTTCCCAGCGGGTGCCTTAAGTAGTTTTAATAGTCACTATTAAATGTATATTTTCCTTATCAATGTGCGATGATATTTTGATACCACGCAGTAAAAAGGGCATGTATCTGAGCCTTTATATTTTTAGGAACAAGAAAACATCGTATTGGATAATCAGTAAAATTCTAAAGAGATCACTGGATCCAAAGTAAATTCAATATTATTATCAGTAATTTTAACATATGGTCCTTTTGCTACTTCTTCAGGCATCAACCATGTTTACCATGCGTTTTCCCATAATTCCCCGTTAAAAATATACATTTTAAAAAACTGTTTTACTTTTAGTAAGTCAATCTAAAACATGCATGTAAACATGTGTATTTCTACCAATATTCACCGTGTTAGTAAAATTTTCTTGTAGAAAACTCCACTCTCCTTACCTTTTGTCACTACAAGGGCGAGTACGGATTCAGCGACGCAAATTCCACAAATTCCCATTATTGGGGCTTGGGATTTGCGGAAAACCGTTATGTAGTAATTGGACTATTGGCTTATAAATAATTTCGAGGATGTTTTTAAACAGTTGATGTTGAAACGATACACCCGGTTGTTGGGTATGTATTATTATAAATTGTCAATAAACGCAATTAAAAGAACTTAAAAATCTTAAATCTATAAATAAAGTCGGTGGCTCAGTGATTTCTTACTAGGACAAAATCAACTGACAATATAAATGTACTGTATAAATGAATTGTAAATACCAACGTCTGTAAATGGGTAATAATATACTGAATGAATAAAATGAATTTATTTTAAAACTGCTGTATTATTTTTTCATTGTGTCTCGCGCTGGTCTGAAAGGTAATTTTATCACGAGTTTTCTTTAAAAAAAATCAACAATCTTTTGTTGATTTCGAGTCCGCTGACGAACGATTTAAACCAACTCTTTCGTTTTAAACTCTTTTGACAGGTTGTTTTTTTTATATAGAAAACTTCTCATTCATACTCTCATATATGACCTAAATGGCGTCCTGGGATTATCCGGAATGTGAAAGGGATTTTTGGGCGACGACAGGCTGACCACTTATTATCAATATAGCCTTACTACTTATCTAAATCCCAATTCTGAGACTAACTCCCTATTCAACAGTGTACGCGAGTTGTACATATGTTTGTTTTTCAAGGGAAGAAAAGAGGAAAGAGTGTCAAATCTAATCATGACTAGTGGTATTAGTTTGTTAAAACCCAGAAAATGCAATAAAATAATACCTAGAAATTAGTAGATTTGTAAAAAAAAATACACTTCACGCCTTTTATTCCCAAAGCGGGGTAGGCAGAGGCACTTGCTAAAGCAAGTACCCACGGTTCACCGAGCGTATTTAACCCAACGTGACAGGGGGTGAGCCCATCGCCGTTATAGTTCACACACCTTGTGGTGTGCGGGTTTCATCACGATGTTGTCCTTCACCGTACGAGCGTTGCGTTGCGTACATACTACATAGGCTCTGAAAAAGAGTTCCATTGGTACACGTCCAGTAGCCGGACTCGAACCCGCGACCTCACGGTTACAAGTCAAGTATCCGACCAACGGGACCACAGGCGCTCACTCAATCAAATAAAATGCGGAATATTCTTTAATATTTTTGTGACAGTTTTTCGGGCGGAGAACTATCATTACTGTCAAACTTTGTCTGGGAAGTATGAGTCAAAATAAGTTCTACTTATATAAAACTTTTTTTTAACCAGAACAAGAAGCGAGGTTCCATAAATTTCCACCACAATTATTCAGTTGGAATTTTATGGATCTCAATTCTCCAAATTCCCACAATACAGGTTTAGCAGTGGGAATTTGTGGAATAACCCTTCATGTTCGAGAGTGTGAACAGAGGCTTCAATTGTTGCTTAGTCGTCTGTGGACAATACAAAACAATGCAGTCAAACGGTGATTTATCAGACAGGCCTCTAAAAAAATAGTTCTACCGATTCTTAAATCGCGGCACACACGGCGGAGCGGGGTGGTCTTTTTGACCGCATCCGCGTCTAACCGCCGATACCCGCATCTGCCTTTACTGAAAACACAACTGCACTGCAAATAAATGGGATTGTGCGATCTACCGCGTCCCGTCACTATCCGGCAGGCACCAGGGGCGCGGTCCCGTCCTCCGAGTTTAGGTATAAGAACTTTTGTATGTAGTATAGGAATCCCTTTGCATTATCGTTGGCGGTCAAATTCACCGGCCCGCCCTCGTGTGCACCGCGCCTAAAAATGACGGCACCTCAGACAAAAACAACTAAACCTGCAAACCAAAACTGACGTCTAGAATTACGCTTATTGCGTAGCAGGGTATTTCTAGAGCAAAAACTGTAAAATTATTACTTAAAGTGAAGTTTAGATCCAGAAGTACATCAGTTTCCATACATTTTGGTGTGAAAGAGACAGACTGTAGCACCTTCAGTACTTTGCGGCTTACAAGTCTATACCATTTTTCATGGCTGAAGAGCCCTGACACTTGATGATGTTTTCACAGAATGAAGTATATTGATATACATTTCAGCAAAAAAATCGCAGTTTTTGTAGGACTAATATTTCTTTTCAAATTCTAGTTTTGTTCATTTTTAAGATGTATTGAAGAAGACGCGCTAATGCAGAAATGTGATAAACTGTCAGGGTTCTTCAGTGAAAATGGGTATCGTTGTATTTTGTCTGTGGACGGCATACATAATCCGGTCCGGTAGCGTTCTGTGGCAGGATGTATTGGTAATGTTCGGGTTTCTATTAACCCTGTAAACTTAGAGCGTGACTTCTAGCGGAAATGGTTTTCGCTTCCCGGAGGTTCAGCCAAAGCCCGGTTTCCTCAGCTTAAGAAAATAAACTCGAAATGGTTTCATCATCATCATCATCAGCCCATATTTGTCCACTGCTGGACATGGGCCTCTCCAATTGCACGCCACTGTGATCTGTTTTCGGCTTCTCGCATCCAACTTCTGCCAGCCATCTTGCGCATATCAGTCCACCTTGCCTAAGGGAGGTCCTACACTCCGTTTGCCGAGACGCGGTCTCTACTCGAGAACTCGTTTGCCCCAACGGTCATCGGTTCTACGGGTAATATGGCCGGCCCATTACCACTTCAGCTTACTAAACTGATAAGCTATGTCCATGACTTTGATTCTCTGTCGGATCACTTCATTTCTGAATCGGTCCTTCAGAGAAACGCCGAGCATATAGCCCTTTCCATAGCACGCTGTGCGACTTTGAGCTTGTGGAAATGGTTTGAAAAGCACAAAACATTGTATACCTTTATCTTGTGTATCTTTTACTTCTTTATAAGGTTCTATGTATACTTTTATTAGTAAATTCATGATAGGACACTGGATAACAGTAAACGTACCTAAGCACTGAAATACCTAATTACATAAAAAATACAGTTTTTATTTTGTTCCAAATCACACATCTGCACGAGACATCCTTGACCGAATGTATTCTAATCATGTTTGATCTAAAGAATTTGATCTAACATAAAATGTTTATTCTTTTAGATTTACAAGATAATGCCACAATATAACATAAACAAAATATCTGCATATCTACGTAGGCTCCTATGTTCCAAGGTGTGATTATGTTTTTATTAAGACATAATAGCAATGTAAAAATATTGTTTATATCTCTGCTAATTGACACTATTTCAATATTTAAACGGTTCTAATCATCCTATTAGGTTGTAAATTAGTCAAAATCACTATCTTTATCGATCAAGATCATAGTGATACAGATGTGACGATTGCATCGTGTGTAAAATATGACTTAATCAAAATGCGATATAAAAAGAGATGTAAAATATAGAAAAAAACAGTTCTTTTTTAACGGTCACGTTGATTTCATCTCCGAAAAGTTTTAGGTGTGCAATTAGCGCCTTATTTTGTAGAAACAAAAAGTAACAAATAAATATTGCTATTGCGCCTTTAAAAGGACTTTTGGTAAGAAATATTGTTTTATGGTGAATTGGAAAAGTTTTTGGACCGTTATGTTTTTATACAGTATCTGTGGTAATCTTTTTTATTTCGTCAATAGGTAAATATTTGTTTGTCATATTTCGTTCAGCGGTATTTAGTTCATAATATATTTTAGACTCAGTAGCTTGAATTGTTTCCAGTAATCATCGAAGGCTCGAATTAAAAAGAGGATTTATTTTACACGTCGTTTTGAGCGCTTTTTTTTTCAGGTAAAGCTTCATGCAGTTTTTTTAATAATACATTTTTACCAGCTATTGGTATCAATCGTTTATTGATACAAATAGCTGGTAAAAAATATATTAACGATTTTTATTTAAATAACTGTGTTAGTAAAAAATAAGTTATGCTGCCAGTGTGCCTTGTGTAGGTACAAGAGGTAAATAAAAACTTTTTTCTCAAAACTCTCCGAGTGCCCTGATATGTTCGTATTACACCTAGGTACAAAAACTAGTTTATTTCCTAGGTTACCTACCAACCAGCCCTACCATAATCAACTGTAAGTGCTAATTACATTTCTTATTGATGTTTATTGATATGATTGTCACGTCGCGTCGAAGTACAACCTATACTGGGTGTAATTTGTATGAACTAATAGGTAGACATAAATAATAGATTACATGGTTAGTTGACGTTGTTGAGGAGTGAGTTACACAAGACTGGGCTACGGTTCGATTCCTAAGGTTACCGTATTGTTTATTGATGTACTGAGGTTGACTTTTTGGGTACGTCTGGAGCTTGTATGCTTATATAATTGAAGTGAAACTTCTTTATCGGCGTTGGAAAAAAAATTACCGTCACATTTTTCGGTTACGCGTCACATTTTTTTAAAGAAAAACGAAGCGACTTCAACTAGTACATACTATTCGCTACGATTTTTTAAAGTTCCATCATTAAACCCTGATTTCCTTATCTTGGGACGACATTCGAAATATCTTCGTTCCAACAAAAAAAAAATCATCAAAACGGTTAGAAACGACCAAGTTATTGACGAACAAAAATAAAAAGCATTCATTTATACGATGGAAGTGAGAAAGACTCCTTTTTTGAAGTCGCTTAAAAATTGTTTATGTTTGTATACCCATGGTACGTACTGGGCAGTAACTCTTAGTTAGGATTCAGGTAAATATGTCCCTGAATATTATTAGTTCTTAGCTGAAACGTTTATTTATTTCTATTAATTTTAGCAAAGAAGTTTTGTGCGAAATTTAACGTGTTAGATACGTTAAATTAACGCGTAAACCAACCAGTTAGCCTTTTCTCTTGCACGAAGCAGAGCAGCGAACTAATCTCATTTAATATTCAGCTACTCTCCGCGTCAAAATAACGTTTCCTACGTACATTGTATTTCCACCTTTCGACAGGTCCTGACCCTTCTCAAGTGACAATTGACAAATTCATTTGATTTCAACTTCTGAATAAAATACATACATACATACACTTCACGCCTGTCTCCCAGAGGGGTAGACAGAGACTACAGATCTCCATTTGTCACGGTTCTGACATACCCCTTTGCTTCATCTACATTCATACAGATACCGGTTTCGAGTACTTTTCACGCCACCTTCGGCCAGGACATCACCAATCTGGTCAACACATCTGAATAAAACAATAAAATAAATACAAATCACGCTTTTAAATACCAAAGCTGAGAGGTACGTGCTAAGATTCATTTAGAAAGTTAACCCACTGTTCACACAAAACTAAGAGGCTAACCCATCGAATTAACATATCTTGTGGTGACGTGTAATGACGGCGAATAGAATACATGTGTCACCACCCCAGCAGCCAAACTTATCCCGTCTTGGGGGTCGTAAGAGGCAACCGAGGGATCTCTCCATAGGGTGGCAGCAGCGCTCTCTGTGAGTTAAACCACAACACCATTGCGGTCGCCAACCCGCCTGCTAAGCGTGCCGATTATTGCCATTTCTCCCCATACGATCCTGGAAATCATAGGAGAAGGCCCTCGTCCAGGTCGTTTCATAACCATGTTGTCCTGTAAAGTATAACCAATTGATTTATAATATTCTTTTCCGCGAACTGTGCCTACCTACATACATAATTATCTGCGTAGATAATAGCTACATAAAGTCAAGTAAATAACTAACTACGCATCGGTATATAAAAGGGTCGGGAGATTGTACTTCTGTGCTGACAAATGCAACAGGTCTGTAGCCTATAGTACGTAACGAATCACTTAGTTTTTATTTATATGAGATTCCGTGTGTAATTATCTCTTTATCAATTTCAAAACCGCGTCGTCTCAGCGAGACTGGAGGTGAGGGTAAGCCCACCACTCATACATAGGTTCAGATCGTTCACAGTTATTTGACCTTTGACACTATATATTATAAAAAATACACTTCACGCCTTTCAATCCCTAAGAGGGGTAGGCAGAGACACTTGCTTCACGCGCGCGTATTTAACGTAATGTGACAGGGGGTGAGCCCATCGACACACTATATTATATTATGAAATTATTGTATATGCCAGCCGCGACTTGTTGTTCTTGCTAACAGCCAGAGGTTAGCGGGCTGTATTAGGAAAGAGATTTTTTTTTTCTAAAGTTTTAACCAGCAAGAATTAAGACAATAAATAAAAAAATACTCTCACATATTTTATAATTTCGGTCCGAATATCCCGACCGGTAAATCTTTTCCTGAAAACAACGTACCGAAAAAAGAGTTCGGTCTATAATGTAAATTCGGAAACCTTGCAAAGCTGATCCTTGGGGTAGTCCAGGAGCCAAATACAAATATAGTATTACAGTTCAATGTAATTATAAACTCTTCATTAAAAGCCTTTAAACTTTGCAATGTGTAGGTGAAATCTTACAACTCATTTGAAAGCAAAAGCAAATCTTCAACTATTGATCTGAAACTTTCTACTGTGCTAAATGTTTGCAAGAAAAATAAACTAAGTACGATCGAATTGATCTGAGTTACTTTACCTATTTAAATAACCACAACGTAATCGTAACAGATGGGATAAATAAACAATTAATTTTCATACAGATTAAAATTTCAAGATGACAAAAGGAAAACCGAAGACGAAAAACGGACGTGTGCTGGATTTTGATCACCTCGTCTTCTGGGTGGGCAACGCAACGACCGTAAGTATTTTTTTACACCTATAAAAAAGTATTTGACCACCATCCTGTCTGGTGTTAAGCAGCATGTTGTCCTATAACACCCCGACATATCGCATAGTTAGAACAAAAAGGACCCAATACGAAACATGCCGATTTTGTAATTTAAGTTTTGTATCTTTTATGTTAAGGTTCAATTTCATAAAATTACACATTTTGTGTTGCGTCATTTTTGTTCTAAGTGTGCGATATATCCAGGATGCAACAAGTTATATACCGGATTTATTTTATAATAATAATCAGAATATTCTTGCCGAAAAGTGAAATGACAAACACACTTTCTACACAGAACGCAGATTACATGAAGTTAGGATAATAAGTGACAAATTAAGAGTTTAGCTTAGACAAAGCTTAATACAAAACTAAACTTTTAGGTAAGCCATAACTATCTTCTTACTGTAATTTGTAAAAAAAAAAAGACAAATTTGAATATCTTCATGTATACGTCGTGCATTAAAAACGTTTTAGTTTTTATTTTTCAATCTAAATACATATAACATAAAAGGAGAAGCTGACTGACTGACTGACAATCAAGCACAGCTCAAACGGCCAAACGTAGGAACTTGAAACATAGCTTAGGTATCGTATAATATAGATGGCTAGAATGGTGTCCGCTAGTTACCTATATACCAATAGGGTAAGGTTTAATTGCTTTATCACATTAACAGGCGTCCAGCTACTTCGTGTCCAGGTTCGGATTCCAGCCTTTAGCCACAAAGCCTCCTTCTGAAGATCGGCAAGTTCTCTCTATTGCTGTGAGATTAAACAAGGTAAACAATTGGTTCCATTTTGACTTTCACCAACTACTATATCACGTAGTTATCATCATCAGCATGCAATAATTGTAAAGTTATGCAAGTACTTACTTACTTCAAATAATTCTACGTAGTTTTTAAAGAAACGTACACTGACATTATATGAATAGTTTAAACCGGGTAAGCTGAATGTCGTTGGTTAATTTCGCGCCGTAACACCCGGTTTAAACTATTAATATAATTCTACGTATATCTGTTACCCACATAATTTCAGCGGTCGTTTATTTTCTTTTCAACCACAGTTAGATTAACTTGTTTTCTTGATTTTAAATTCTATTCCAAATATAAGTATGTTTAAAATCCAGATAGGATCACATTATAGCATAATAAAGATTCTGTAAGAGAAACCTGAAACATATAGGAATATATTTTACTTTATACTTATAATTTAACCATATCCTCAAACAAATTCCTTCAGATAACAATACTCTTCGAGTCACCAACAACAGCGGACGGCACGATATCTAAAGAAGTCACGGGTCACGGAGACTTTGTGAAGGATGTGGCATTCGCCGTCGAAAATTTAGACGAGCTGGTGCTGAAGGCCAAGGAAGGTGGAGCTGAAGTGGTTAAGAGTATTACCGAAGAAGAAGACGATGATGGAAAAGTGCGGTTTGCTGTTTTGAAGACGGTGAGTTATCTAAGTAGTATTTTTTTTTGTTTAGATTCCCTAGTAGATTTTTATCCTTATTCGTTCTTACAAACAACATTTTGTTATAATGTAACTATTACTTCATTTAGGGAGGTAGGAATAAATAGAATAGTAGTTAGTAGTTGATTCACCATTATCTATTTTTTCCTTTTAACTTTAAAATCGGCCGTCAGTACAGTTCTACGATGGTATTTGTTTTTAATATGACCAACACCATGTTATTTTGCTGGGGGTGATTAAAAAAGGATATAACAAAAATACTGATGAAAAAGGTCGTTGCTTCCAGTACGGTGACAACACACACAGTCTCATCGATCGCAAAAAGTACAAGGGAATATTTTTGCCTGGATTTGTAGCTGCTTCAGGAGATGTCTTGAGTAATTCTCTGTAAGTATCACACAAAGTTTCTATGCTTTCTGTTCATGACAGTTTGCTCCCAAGATACGCAAAAACGTAAGTAGTCGAATGTATAAATTATGTATAAATCAATTGGTTGAATCACTCTTTTTGCTATTTGATTCGAGTCCAAATTCAAGCGTGTACCAAATAATTTCCGTTTCAGAACTTATGAACCTTCGCTACTACTGGGCTTTCAGTGAAACAAAACATCGTCAGGGAATACATATAAAAATATACAACTTTAACGCTGGATTAATGTCGCATTTATTTACCAAATACCTAGGGTTAGGGTAGGGTTTGGGCCTTGGAAATTAAACTACATTCTGCCAAAAAGACCCAAAGTACAAGTATTGTATATTTTTCGAGGAAACTCCAGATTTGTGATGTGTTTTATTCAGTCCAGACACCAAACTCCTTTACATCGACCACGTGGAAGCGAACCTGTCCGACCTGACCTTGGAAGACACCGTTACCTGGTACCAAAAGCATCTGAACCTGAACAAGTTCTGGTGCGTCGATTACAACCACGACCTGGTGCCGTGGGCCTGCATCAACTCTGCTTCTGTCATTAATAAAGAGGAAACTGTTCTGGTAAGCAGAGGCATTCCTTTCTGGGGCACTGAGTAAATATAACCCCCAACATTTATGTATAAACTAACATACCGTAACTTTTGGCCACTTTGATCCGCGGGGTAACTTACCCCGCGGATCTGGTGCAAAAATGTCTGTTATATACCTAATTTGAAGCAGACTCCTGATTTTTATTAAAGTACTCTAAAGAAATATGGAATGAAGTCTTTTTGGAATAAAATATCCCCGTGATTCAAAGTACCAGTCCATGTCCAAATGGTAAATAATATCTAGTGCCAAACGTGATGTATCTTTATTTCAGGCTGCCAAGTCTGCAGAACTCTCATATGAGTCATTCTGCCATATGTTGTGCACTCATAGCACACTGATTTCACTGTGGTCCTTAGTAAAACATTTTTGTCGCTGCGAAACCGTATGTGACTGTAGCAGACCTTGCCCCCTGAACTGACTCTGGGTTTGTTGTTGATCGAAATTGAGGAACACAGCGATACAAGGTTTCTTTCTCCCGTGGGATGGTAATGTGGCTAGTAATCATTTATAGTAGAGGAGGAAAAGCCATATCATTGCATACATGTATTCGCAGTTATCAATGAACGAGGCGGCGAAAGGTCTCCGCCCCAGCAGCAAGGTGACGGACTTCGTAAAGGCGCAGGGCGCAGCCGGCGTCGAGCATGTGGCCCTCAACACCGATGATATTGTTGCCACAGTGAGTTGATTTTATAAAAAAACTACTTTTCAAGGTTTTAGAACCCAGAGCGGCTGAATTTCAAGCAATTTCCTGTCTGCCCGAAATCCATGAGATGACTTTACTCATATTTTATGTATGAATTGTAATAGTTGTCTTCCGGAGAGGGGACAGTTCCTAATAATATACTTCTCCCCTGATCAGCCTTAGGATTCCTTGAGATGATTTGGCGCCCAGAAAGCTGTCTATAAGAGAAACGCACCTCTGAGCCCTCGTGTGTGTTCTAGTATCTTATATTTTGTCACATAGATGAGGAACTTGAAAGCCCGTGGCGCGTACATCGTGACCTGGCCTTCCACGTACTACACCCTCATAAGAGAGAAGCTGGCCGCCACCTCCCTGAAGGTCGCTGAGAGTATCGACACACTGGAAGAGCTGAACATCCTCATAGACTTCGACGAGCGAGGATACATGCTGCAGGCGTTCACGAAGCATGTGCAGCCGCGACCAACCTTGTTCATGGAAATTGTCCAGAGGAGAAATCATAGGGTAATCACTTTGCTTGACTTAACCTTTGAATTAGGGTATGAATATCGACAACTAGCTGACCCGCAAACGTTGTTTTTCCAAAATGTATCATTAACAGTGTTCCCTGCTATTTACTGTATTGTACCTATAAACCTTCCTCCAGAATCACTCAATCTATTAAAGAAAACCGCAACAAAATCCGTTGTGTAACTTTATAAAACTGAGCATACATAGGGACCAGTGGCGTGCACACCATATAGGCAAAAAGACACTGCCTACCTTAGTATTTTGGCTACACGACCTAATAATAGAGTTATTGCTACATCTTTTTTTGTTGAAAGTACTCACGACATAGGCTAATGAAGTCCTGTGTTTTGTGAGTGAGTAGATAGGTAGGACCTATATTTCGTACAGCCTAGTTACCTATACATAGGTGTCAATCCTTGGGGATTACTGCCTACCTTGTCGTAAAAGCCAGTGCACGCCACTGATAGGGACGGACAGCGGAAAGCGACTTTGTTTTTACTACTATGGCGCAGACAGAAAATTGACGTTCTTGATTGAGCTAAATATTTTAGTAATCCCTTAATCCCATAGTGTTCGCGGGCGCTAGTCACTTCTTGAGGCATGTGATGGTCTGAGACGAGGGAGGTCGCCATAGAAAACTTTGACAAGACGCGGTGATCGACAGCCGGCTGAGTTAGATTGACGTATGTGTGTACTTCGTGTCTCCAGCCCCGCCGCGTCTCTCACCCCAGGCGATGACTAACCCTCCCGCGGGCTCTTTAGTAACGAATTAATTGATGATACGCCATACCATATTGTATTTATTTATAATGCGTATTCTATAATTCGTTCCATCTTATTGCAGGGTTTTGGCGCAATGAACTACAAATGGGTATTTGAAGCGATCGAACTTATGGACAAAAAACCTGAAGAGCCCACAAAGAATTGAATAAATTCACATAGAAATTGACAAAATCATTATTGTACTGTGTTGAAAATATACCTATATCGAAATGTACAATTAGAAAATAATTAAGTGAATTAAACATTTCGTTATATTTATCCAGTGTAATCATGTTATATTTTTAAATTTTACCTATGTTTTCTTTAGCAGAGTATATTTCTAATGGAGTTGATGGGAATAACTGATAATTAATACTTTATTAGGTATAAGACGTTGTATCCTTTTGTCAAGTAACATTTAAAAATTAAGGAAGGTTTTCTG
This sequence comes from Conopomorpha cramerella, assembly GCA_012932125.1. NCBI lineage: Eukaryota > Metazoa > Arthropoda > Insecta > Lepidoptera > Gracillariidae > Conopomorpha > Conopomorpha cramerella. The sequence continues at coordinate 78,949 of SJJU01073130.1, forward strand.
TTATAACCATTGTATACTTATCTAAAAATAGCAGGATTGATTGTAAATAAATTTACTTTATTACTGATATATTTATATTTTACTGTATAATATTTAAACTACATTTAAATTACGTGAGGTTGGGCTTCATGATCAGTCACATGACGTCCACTGCTGGACGAGGATCTGCCTCAATGATTTCTGTGATAAATTGGGGGGAAATGCCAATAATCGCCAAGCTTGGAGACACACAGAGAGAGCTGCTACCCGCCCGCGCCCCCTGGAATTCCCTCGGTCGCCTCTTACGTCTCCAACAACGTGAAAAGTACATACTTCAAGGGTCACTAAAAATCAATATTTTAGGGTTTTTATATTGCGACAAGTAAAAAAATATCCTGCCTAAAAGTACCTTAGTATCAATAGTGACATTCACGCGAATTTCCACCTTAGGGTGGTAGCCTTAATAGACGACTGAGGGAATTTTCCAGAGGCCGGGCAGGGGCTCTCTGTGAGTTGAACCACAACCCCACTGCTATCGTCAACCCGCCTGCCAAGCGTGGCGACATTTCCCTCTAAACAACCACGGAAATCATTGGCGCAGCCCTCGTCCAGCAGTGAGGTCACTGACTGATGATGATGATGCTTATTGCTGACAACGGCGTGTCAATAAAAGTGTTCACCCTGTAACAACTCGACACGCGATATTGAACCATATTACCTAGGCTGGATAGAACCAATCGACTTGCTTGCTCTCAGTTCATTTACAACCTGACGGTTTGAAATAGGTAAAAAAGTACAGGGTAATACTAGCTGTCGGCTAGTATAGCAATAACCCTTGTCTGCCGGGATTATGAATCTGTCCCTAAAGTCGTCTTTCTCGTGTTTTGGATGAAATACGTCATCTGGTGTCATAAAATATTTTTACGCCACCAACTATGAACTGGGCCCCAGTTGATTCGTTCTGGAAAATTCCTATTGCACAACGATTAAAAACAGAAAACATAGGTATGTACCGATCACTTGCAAAACAAAAACAACTTAAAGTAAACCAACGTTGTGAACGATTTACTTTACATGTTAGTCACATTTATGTTGGTCGATGGTAGGTATGTTATTGTTATTTTTAGTTGTTTATGCTTTATGCAAATGAACCAATCCGATACAACCAGCTCCGACCGGACCTCGTCGAAGACTGAAACGTGGGGTAGAGACTCTGTATCTTCGAGAAAACTTTAATATAGAGCTGTTGATACAAGGTTGTATGAATTCGGATGATATTCGTGTTCTTATGATGGACACGTAATAGTTTCACTACGTACTTAGCATTAATGGGGAATTTTCATTGACGTTTTTCTGACAGATATTCGGGCATTACTGTCAAACTTTGTTTGGAAAGTATGACAATAATGACAGTTCTCCGCCCTCTGACAAAACTGACAGAAAAACGTCAAAGAAAATTCCCCATTTATAAAACATGAAAATATGACTATTGGCCAGCATTGCGTTCAAAAACTTTTGTTAAAGTCGTTAAACGAAAAGATTTTTTTTAAATAAATATATAAATATACAATTTTATTTTTCACATTTAAAATTCCAATGAAATACACTTACGACTTTTTATCTAAAGTGAAGCCACTTGCTGTGACAGCAACACATAGGTACACACCTTTAGATATGTGACATACACGAAAATAGTCATATTAACTTTTTGTGACAGAATTTGTACCTAATAATGTTGAGATAGGTAATTAAAACAAAGTCATAAGCGTCAAAATTTAATATAAAGTTGCATACTATCGTCACATTAAGGATGAACGTTAATTGTATGACGAATGAAGCCCGTGTTAATGACGATTCCGCTACGCCACCCCGTTTCTGTGCTACAACAGTCGCAGCTATGAAATAGTACAGGTTATGTAGGTATGTGCCACCTTCAAATTAGCATAGCTGCTTTTAGACACCGCACAGTGGGCTGAGTTTATCACACTGAGACATAAATATAGCTTATGTTGCATTAGTACGCCGTCTATCTGAAAGGGATTCATAACATACTATTAGGTAAACAATTTAACAGAGAGCTTGCGCAGCTGCTTGAAAGTAAGATTTAGAAAAAACTGATCGAAACTATTAAGTAATCCTGAGATATCTTAATTATAATAATCTAATGTGTATTGATTCTTTGATTTTGTGCCCGTTAGCTGTGACTTCGCCTGTCGGTTCTCTTCTCTTGAAATAGATGTTATTATGTAGATACTGTTCATGATATTAATGTAGCACTGTATGTTGTTCGGTTTACGAACAGTCAGTGTTTTGACATTCAAAATTTACTATTTATACTGCCGCATTAGTACATTGTGTTAAATCTAGACGTGTGTACCGTATCTGCTTAGAGAACTAGTAGATTAAATCCGCGATTAGCTCAAATGCTAAATGTTTTCATGTCGCCTAAAAGCCTGTAACTTAACGTTCTGTTCGAAATACAGAAACGTTCAACATTTAACTCTACAGAACTACGATGAAATAGGCTTAATATTTAAGCCAGTCCATCAAATAATCCATTTTGCAATAAATTCACTTCGTAACATTATTTTTAAGTCCCAGACCAGCATGGGACTTTTGACTCAATTCCAGATATCTCAACCCACTGTGTTTGGAGGCTTGCCTCTCTGTTGATAACACGCCACACTGACGTCACAGAGAGACATAAGGGAGTGTTCACAATGTCTGTCTAGTGGCACAGTTCTGTTCTCGTAAGTACAAGATTCAACTAACTTAACCGAAACGCTGAAAAATGAATAAGGCTCATTTAACAAAGAATTATGTGTTGCACCAGAAGTACTAGTTAAATTCAAATTTCTTGCACAGAAGTGTGAGAGGGTACGGTAGAACATGAGAATTTAGTGAAAAAAAATAACTGTACTAAATGTACTGTTCAGTTCAAACGTAATCGTCTTGATAACGTTAGTATATTGTGTGCTGCATATATAATAAATAACACACAAAATACTTATATACTTATCATCATTAGCCCATATTTGTCCACTGCTGGACATGTCCTCTCCAAATGCACGCCACTGTGCTCTGTTTTCGGCTTCTCGCATCCAACTTCTGCCCTTTCTGCTTCAGCCTTCTTGCGCATATCATCAGTCCACCTTGCCTGAGGGCATTCTACACTGCGTTTGCCGAGATGCGGTCTCCAATACATGCTTACGTATGAATGTACAAATCCATATCAATATTATAAGGACGACCGTTTTTGTTTCACAATTACGATGTAAGATCTTTTTTCCAGCTTCTCGTTCATCCACTTAATGTGCTATTTAGTTGGCTGTTCGCTTTTTATCGAATGTCAAACAAGGACGTCAAATAACACAAATGTAAGTCAAATTCAAGAAACTACACTTGTAATTAAACTATACATGTAATTTACACAGGAAATCGATAAAGATAAAAGAAAATAGTTAACTAAAATTTCTTGGGATTCTCAAAGCGTGCATGTTAGCCCAACGTGTCTGTAAGTGAGCCCATCGCAGATATAGGATTCACACACCTAGCGGGTTTCGTCTCGATGTTGCTCTTCCTCGTATGAGCCTTACGAAACGAACATAGGTTTCAAGAGGCCCAAACTTTACGATACCTATCTAACATAATAATAACACCCCAGAACATTTCACACACAAACATCTGACTCCGCACTAGTATACTATGAGTGCCAAAGACTGTTGAACTGGTTACTTTAAACTCGTGGAAACAAATATCTATAAAATGTTCTTGCACAGAGTACTTAAGTAACTACAGTAACTACATTATTAAGAGACATATTTCGTATCAGCTCTTTAGCTGTTACTTTTAACAATGTAAAAAAGTAAATGTAGATACGTAAATAGTTAACACTAAGGACAGTTTCTGGTATTTTATAGGCAACAAAATTTTATTTTCAGACATAGCTCTTAAGAACCTTTGGCACCTCATGGTCACCTTATTTTTAGTTTCATTGTACACGCGCCCTTACAATATTGTTACTTTGATCAAGTTTATAAAACGCTGCGTTATACCCTATATAAAATCACACGTTATTTAGATTCCATCTACGTCTGTTTACTACGAGAATTATATATTAAAAACTTGATTTATTGAAAGTGTGGTGCGCAATCAATTATTGTACGCAGATAATACTGGAAAATGGTAAGTATTACATAGTAATTATTTAGTCTTAGTACAAAACGTGGCAATTGTGTGTAAAAGGACCCCGAGCAATGTTCTTAGAAACGTTATCGTCAATATGAACAACTTTTACTATACTAAAAATACGCGGATAAATGAAAAAAAAATGAGACAACGTGACAATAAGCGGGTAAACGAAAAAAAAATTTCATCTCCGTAAGAAATAGATAATTGTCTAATGACATGAGTTTCAACCTTAGGGTGGTATAGCAGATTGTTAGCTGACTATAGGTACATGCATACCATTACACATCAAAAGTGTCTAGGGATCAAGAACATTTTTAGCTCTAAAAAAATCTAATTTATTTAAATCAAATCTAATCTTCTGGATTGGTCTCCTACCTAATTCCCCATCCCTGTATCAATGACTTATCACCACATTTTGAATAAATTATGAATGAATTCAGTTTTTGTAAAATATATTCTTGTTGCAATCTTCTAAAATGCACTTGATCCCTAGACACTTTTGATGTGTGTAGACTGGATGTTCAATAAACTTCTGAGAAAATGAAAGAATTACTGTTTCCAGACAACTTACACGGACAAAGGGAAGAAAACCTGAGATGGAAAGTTCAGTCGCCTTCGACATATTCCTTCTGGGTGTCCAAATGCGAAAACAGTGTGAGGTAAAAGCAGGAATTAAGTTTTATTGACTACTTTCCACTTAGCAATATATTGTGTCTGTTATAAGCAATAATCCTTCACATTTCTCGCAAAATTGAATTAAATATCCTGGATTATGGGAATCAAAGTTGACACAGAATAACCTAGATTCTTTTTAAAAAAATAAAATTGAGCACTTACCAGACTAATATCTGGGTTTAGCCACAGTACTCAAAGGTCGTGCTTTGAATTACTTTGGAACTCCTGATATCTATATACAAAGTCTTTCATTTTATTCTCTGGTCATGCGGTGATTTTGACACTTGAATGTGTTTCATCGAAGCAAGAACATTCAAGACATTAGAAACACATAACAAGTCAAAAATATATAAACACAAAGCAAATTTCTTAACTAATATTATTAAATCGGAAGTGAGTTTGTT
>SJJU01073131.1:0-26990 GCA_012932125.1 Conopomorpha cramerella
GCGTATATCATCAGTCCACCTTGCCTGAGGGCGTCCTACACTCCGTTTGCCGAGACGCGGTCTCCACTCGAGAACTCGTTTTCCCCAACGGTCATCGAAATTGAGAAATTGATCGCGGTGTTCATGAATCTGTTAAAATCATTAATGGATTCACGGACATGATTGATGACTGATTCATGATTTGGCTGAAATCAAATGATCTTTGTAAACAGTTACACAAAGTAAATCGAATATACCACGATGGCCTGAAAATATAACTTAATCGGTCAAATCGTATTCATACCGGAACGACAGTTGCTCACATTGTATCAAGCACAAGTACGATCTTGTATGGAATACTGCTTTTATCTTTGGGATGGCAAAATACCGGCTTTGGAGGCAATAGACGCACGCATTCTACAAGGCTCATAGGTGACGACAGGCTGTTTCATGATCGGCTACAAAACCTAGAGCATCGCCGCAAGGTTGCGAGCCTATCTGTCTTCTATCGGGTGCATTTCAGAGAATGTGCTACGGAGTCGTTTTTACAGTAGGACAACCAGGAGAACGGCAAAACGTCATCCATACCAGGTGGATTTACCTTTTACGCGAACCAAATGGTTTGCGTCTACTTTCATAGTGCGAACCGCCAGGATGTGGAGTGACTTGCCGGAGTCTGTGTTTCCGCGGGCCGCGGTTGAATAGGTACCTAATACACAAGTGTGCTCCATCGTAGATAACATCGCTTCTTAACATCAGGCAGGATGGTGATCAAACGCTTTTTCTTTGTTGTTAAAAAAATAACGTACGTATGATGCCAAATCATAAAAAAGATATAACACCGAGTACGTTACACAACGTGTAACTTATGTTCTTAGTCGGGAGTTAAATGTTACAACTTATTTTATCTCGAGAGAAACACAAAAATGAAGTGGTGTATTTTACGCGCAAGGATTGCGTTGTATTGAAGTAATTTTAAAGTCGCAAAAAAACAATGATACTTTTTAGCTTATTTACGCGCCGATTATAATTAAGTGAATAAAATTGTTATGACTTCTATCGTAATACCTTTATGCCTAAACTGTAGGTATTAATTCAAAAACAAAAACAAAACTGACCCAATTAAGCTAATAACAACATATATACCCAGAACCATTTAATTTCCTGAAAGCATTTCGTTTTATTGAAAACATTTTAATAATATCAATTCACTCATCTTATCTAAGCTGAGCTCTTTTGCATACGTTTATGTACTGATGTACAGTTCAAAATACTCACTGTATAACCTAACATGTCCTTGACTGTACTCGGCTTCGAACAAAAGAACATCGCGAAATGGATTCCTCGATCCAATTTTGATTGAGAAGTTTGCTTTTTATTAATAGGAAAATATTGGCTCTGCTATAATAATCTTTATTACTCGCTGAATAGGGTCGACATCGGATTAAACACAGTTTCGAGAAGAATTTTCTATGTGCCGTCAGTATTTTACGACCAAGAAGAAAGTTCTTAATAATATTTATGAAATAATTAGTGTACTCTTTATGGTAAAAATCCTAAAGGTTTCCTAAGAGATATCCTGTATTTCCTGCAGGTAAACTAACCTTATGTAGCCTTGTGTGGTAACATTCCCGGTTCTTCTGGCCAGTAAAAGAAAATAGTTCAAACCGGGGAGGTTTATTTTGTTTTTAAAATCCTAAATAACTTTCATCAAGCTTTGGGTTATAATAATACTGTATATCTGTATGTAATAGCACTTAAAAGGATGAAAATAAACACATTTCATTTCATACGTTTTAACTCTTATTAGATCTACAAAATAGATTTTCTATGACTCTACGGTACGGATAAAAATACTCAACGGATTTCGATAATTGTTTCAACATACTAATGCTATATCGTTGAGTAACATGGACCTTATATTATCCCGAAATTCAAATATGAGTAACACTGTACGGAACAGCTACCCCCTTACCAATAAACGCGTTGTCACTTATACAACGGTTATTACAGGTCTACTTGAACTGGTTCTTTCGTATTTCACATACATTTGACAAGTTAATTCCGCCATTATTAGTAAAGCCCTTAGTCTATACTAATACTGTAAAGATGAAAGATTTGTTTGATTGTTTACAATTAATAGGCTCTGTAACTACTGGGCCGATTTTTACACACTATCTCCGGGTGACGTAGGCATATTTTTTATCACGAAATTCCCACGGGAGTCAAAGAAAAAAGTGAGTAACACCACGCGGCCATATTCATATTATAAATATGGCGGAAATCTTTACACACGGTCACCTGACCCCAAACTAGAATACCCAGTATTATGGGTGCCAGAGAGTGATATACTTACATAAATACTTTTAAATACATGCATAGATAAATAAAACATCCAAACGCACACAACAAATGCCTCAGCTCATCATAAAAGCATGTCCGTGGCGGGAGTCCAACCCGCGACCGTGGTCCTAGAGGCAGATGTCCTGACCATTAGTCCATGCCGGCAGCAGGGTTAGCTAGTATAATAATATATTTTATATTATCTATTGCATATACAGACTGAATTTGGGGTCTGACAGAATTCGAACAGTATTTTTGCTTGCCACAAATTACATTTGATTTAAAAATAGTATGAAATGTGATGAAATGCGACCAAAATTCTGAAGGCTGAGTATGTTCCAAAAGTTAATGGACTCTACCTAAGGTAAAAACAGGACCCCCGAACCTTCCGGTTCTGATGCTGCCGTGTGGAAATAGAAGCATAAACAGGAAGTCCGGGGTGTCACCGCGGACGCGCTCATTTCCGCCGCCCACGCTTCGGAAAATAACTTCGAACAAAAAAGTTTATGAAAAGAAACATCGAATAAAGGTACTGAATAAAATCTTATAGCACCAGAATGACATAAACTCACTTAAAAATACAGTGGGCAGAACCTTTAGGACTCGCTAGATGGAGGAACAGCGAGACAGATGGTTAACCTCTTTCGACTTCTAGTATTTTATCAGCCACATCCTCTGCTGGACGAAGGCCTCCCCCAATAATTTCCGTAATTTGGGGGGAAATGCCAAAAATCACCACGCATGGCAGGCGAGTTGGCGATCGCCGTAGTGTTGTGGTTTAACTCACAGAGAGCGCTGCTGACCGTTCTCTGGAGAGTTCGCTCAGTCGCCTCCTACGATCTCCAACGACGGGAAAAGTTAGGCTGGGGTGGTGACACATGTATTCTATTCGCCGTCACCACACGGCTCTATCTCTTTAGTATTACGGAAATGCTGAGAAATCAGGGTTTCGCGAAAGTTTAAAAAATATTTACCGATTTTACCAGATTCCGGGAATAACAAAGCCCTTTAGTACGTACCCTTGATATCCCTTAGGTCAGCGTTTACGCCGTGAAATGGAGTAAAAACATCGGGTACGAATTCCTTTCCGTCCCGACGTATTCATTACCATCTTCTTATATATAAAAATGTATTGATGTTCGTTAGTCTCGCTAAAACTCGAGAACGGCTGGACCGATTTCGCTAATTTCGGTCTTGAATTACACGTGGAAGTCCAGGGAAGGTTTAAAAGGTGTATTTCTTCCAATACACGAGGCACAAAAGCGACTATGGCAAAAGAAATGTTTGCCGGGACAGCTAGTCTAATATATAAAATTTCCATGTCACAATGTTAGTTACCGTACTCCTCCGAAAACGGCTTTAGCGATTTTTACCAAGTTTTATATGCGTATTCAGTAGGTCTGAGAATCGGCTACTATCTATTCTTTGGGCATCTACTAGTTGTATTTCTCCCAATGCACGGGGTACAAAGACAACTTATTATGGCAATACAAATGTTTGCAGGAACAGCTAGTTTTTATATACTAAGTGGCATTCGAGCGGAGGTAAATTATCGTTAGTGACTAGTAGTTCCTCAAATTTAGTCATTCGTCTTTTTTCTTTTAAACGCAATGAACAAGCGTTTGACCACCATTTGATATTAAACAGCGATGTGGTATACGATGCACACTTGTTCATTAGGTACCTATTCACCCGCGACTTGAAGACCTTCAGACTGTACTGCGCAGGAAACACAGACTCCGGCAAGTTATTCCACATTCTGGCGGTTCGATTTGTGGCGATTTAAATTAAGCCAACAGATTTTTATTATTATCACGTCGGGGGCCGTGATGACTCCCGAAACTGTTAAATACAATTTCCTACTTAGTAACTATTCGTATATAACATAATAAAGGATATAACTCGACTTTACGAAATCTATTTTTAATCTGTCCACTCTAAATAAAATTGGTAATAGTCCACTATTACATATTTTATAAATATAATAAATCTCTAGTTCTACAAGTAATCTATATGTCTATAACTAATTTGTGATTGATTCATTGATCACTGATTCATCTGAAAAGTTAAATTGAGTTATGAAAGAATTTTTCAAAATTCATCGTCTAAGGGGGTAAAAAAGGGGTAGAAGTTTATATGAGGAACGTTAATTTTGGAGTTCTAAAACTTGGTGGTAGCGTTTTTGAACAAAAATGCCGCGTAGCGTCCGCTAGTAACCTATATATTTTGGTGATAATAATAAAGGATATAAAGTATCTTACGCTTGATGAACCGCGGGCATTTGCTTTGGCAAGTGCCTCTGCCTACCCTGCTTTGGGATTAAACGGCGTGAGGCGTATTTATTTTTTATTTTTTTATAAAGTATCGTTCTTTATCGTTCACGTTGAACATTTGTTCTTTATGAAAACAAAAAGATTTTCTTCACGGAAACTGTCATATAATAATGGATATCGTTCCGACGAGGGTTAGAAAAATCTTTCGCCCGATGGAACATGAGATGTAATAAATCTAACCCTCTGTCTGAGTGTGGACGAGATGAAGATAAAACCGGTTATTGGACGATTTAAAGCGATGTCACGAGATATACTGTAAGGAAAAATGATATTAAAGTCTTGCTGTAGCTTCTGCAGGCTTCTTATCATCATATTATTTCTTTAAAATTGATATATTGCTTACGACTTTTTTTTTATAAAAGGGGTCAGAGCAGAGGCTTCTCTGAAGCAATTACACACATCAAAAGTTTCTAGGGATCAAGAACATTTTTACTTATTGCAATACTTAAATCTAATTATAACTTAAATAAACTATTAATAAATCAACAGTCTTTAGTGGAACTAAATCGTGAAGTGTACTTTTTTATTTTACTACAATCGTTTCATTTATTTATTTAATGGTTTAACAGATAAACACCATAGTAACATTTAATGCTTATTAATCCCAAATCGGGGTAGGCAGAGGCTTTTAGTGCTGATGCTTCTAGTTTTGATTGCTGGTAGGCTAGACTGTCCGTACATGGGGCAATGTTTTGGCCAATATAGAAGCCGGAAAATTATTTTATTGTGATAAATAAAATATTTCTAAAAATATTTAAAAGAAATAAGTTATTTTTGTATTTATGTGTACTTAACTAAATCTAGGATTAAGTGTAGAGTAAGTACTAACAAAATATGGCCTAGAATAAATGAATTTAATTTAATTTGCTAGGCAAATATTCACGGTTTACCAAGCGTATTTAACCCAGCGTGACAGGGGGTGAACCCATCACCGTTACAGGATTCACACACCTTTTGGTGCGCGTGTTGCATCACGATGTTGTCCTGCACCGTAGAAGCGTTGTATTGCGTACATGGGCTCTGAAAAAGATTCCCATTGGTAAACATCGATCCTATAACCGGGCTCGGACCTGCGACCTCCAGATTGCAAGTCAAGCATAACAACTAGACCACACAAGGTCGTAAAAATAAATTAAAATTAAAAATATATCATTTAAAATTGGGCATTTTTTACAACTTTTCTACGACATAGATAAGGTCTTCGCCTTGTCTTTATAAATCTATTTATAACATAATGATATTAATAATATATGATGATTCATACATAACATAGCTTTAACATTTTAAGCGAAATATTCAGTTAATATAAATAATTAAGTCCACTTCACGTCTTTTAATACCAAAGCAGTGGATATTCAGCTAGTTCAATATTTTTCTGTTTTGCGTTCATCCCGTTTGCCCAATCCGCTTGTACGCTATCTAGGGTCCGTTTTTTATTTGATTTGCATGTCGTTATTAACCGGTGGTTGTCCGACCGAGAATCGTAGATGAAATTCTGATCATGTTGTTAGTTATTTTAACAATGAAATGTTTCTCCCGGAAGTCCCGCGTGTTAATAGAGTGTTAAAAAATAATAATAGCTCTAATAATTATTATACTAGACGTTTTTATTCGCAATTGACAACCTGAAGTATAATTGAGCTGCAATTCTCATTCTCATTTGTTTCGATGATGTTCTTGTAGTTAATTAATTAGGCTAAGCCCCAAATCATTTTCAAATAAACCAAAAGTTTTAACAGAGCATTACGGAGTGAAATTAAGCTGAATGCTTATATTTGGTTAATTTCGCGCCGTAATACCCGGTTTAAACTATATTCACATAAGCCCCAACTGTTAGTAAAATATACGATATATCCTTCAAATGCACTTATCTAATCCAAAGAAATGAATACACCAACTAATCTCAAAAACAATATTCAATAAGTTTATGGCGTTCTAGAAAAACTAATTCACTAATATAAAAACTAGAGCTTAAAAACGCTCATTGAACATAATCAATAGACTATTACCGTCGATTTCACTGCGGCTATTAAAAACGTGATTGGAAAACCGCAATCAGACCCATCGATATTACTCTCTCAGGGCGGCGGCGGCAATGGACTTCCTTTCAAAGAGCGCCAGCGCTGAATGGAAGTGGGATAAAGCGACCGCGAGCAGCGCATTATCCGCTGAAGTACACTGGAATTACACAGCGCGACCGTACTATTGATTTCCGTTTTACTTACTTTCGCTTGTACATACTGCGTGTAAAAGGACCCCGAGAAAAGAAACGATCTTAGAAACGTTGTTGGGCTCGCAAATGTCATCTCCGGAGGCAAAAAATTGGCTTTTTTGTATGGAGACGAAAACTTTAATTTAATTTCCTAGCATTGTCGCCATAGTAAAAGTTGTTCATATTGATGAGCTCAACAGCGTTTTTAAGACCACTGCCCGAGGTCCTTTTACACTCTGTATAGGGGTGGTTTGTGACTTTTTTTAGTATTTTTATTTATAATTTATTTTAAAACCGGTGTAGTTTACATTACTGGCAGAAGCTGGATGCGAGAAGCCGAAAACAGATCACAGTGGCGTGCAATTGGAGAGGCCTGTGTCCAGCAGTGGACAAGTATGGGCTGATGATGATGATGTAGATTACAAAAGAGATGTAAACGTATCAATAACACAAATAATACATATATACATATAAGTCACGCCCATCCCAGAGGGGTAGGCAGAGAAAACATACCTCCACTTGTGATGACACATGAATTCTATTCGCCACCTCACGGCTAAATACATAATCATGTACTGCCATATTGCAACAAAATATTATTCACAATAAAATTTTGTACATGATAGGATCATAATTTACAACTAACTCCATTAGTCTCAACATCTACGTCGTAGTCGGCTACGATGTGCTACGTACGTAGTCAGTCGTCTACGGAATCTTCCTTGCGTATTATGCATGATATTAATTTAGCAGCAACATTGCTACGGTTATTACATTTCTAGAACAATGCAAATGCTGACGTGGCGCGGATAGCGGAAAAGCAATTAACGCGTTTCAAAGTACATTAGTTTTACTTAACACATTGGCAGACAGTAAAATAGACAATAGATTTTTTATTGTTATGACGGTTAGTGGCCGTTAACTGTTCGGAGAAGTTTTATGCAGTAGTAAGCAGTTTAAATAAATGTCCTTTTATTTCTTTCAGATTAATTAACCTCAAATGTCGCAAGTATGTTTCCGCCTCTCGTATAATACTTTAATGATTAGCAAATGTGTGTGTGTAATATATCTAACACCCATAATACACACATCAAAAGTGTCTAGGGATCAAGTACATTTTAGAAGATTGCAATCAAGAATTTATTTTACAAAAACTGAATTCATTCATAATTTATTCAAAATGTGGTGGTAAGTCATTGATAGTTAGGACACCAATCCAGAAGATAGATAGATTTTTTTTAGAGCTAAAAATGTTCTTGATCCCTAGACACTTTTGATGTGTGTAGTAGAGGATATTCTAATTTTAAGGTCTCAAGTCACCATGTGCAAAATATCCAGAATCCTTCTATACCTAAGCATTTTAAATATAAACGCCCTCTAATAGTGCATTTTCGCATTGAAATTATTCTTCACGGTGTCCTTCTAAGAGCGTTTTTACTCATTAGTGTAACAAGTACTCACTGATAGAGTCCTGTTCCATCTTGGTCCGGGTCCAGTACCCGGGGCGGCCGAGGCGCGCTGCGGCCACGGCGGCCAACGCCACCACGAGCCACACCACGCGCATTCTTTATGTCTGTAACAAACGAAATTTTATTGTAATTTTCATCAGAGACATGCCCACCACGGCTTATTCCACATACCCACTAGAGAGGCGTGCTAGAAGACTCATAGGTGACGACAGGCTGTTTTTTGACTTGTCGGAGTCTGTGTTTCCTGCGCAGTACAGTCTGAAGGTTTTCAAGTCGCGGGTGAATAGGTACCTAATGAACAAGTGTGTTCCATCGTAGACCACATTGCTGCTTAACATCAGGCAGGATGGTGGTCAAACGCTTGTTCGTAATGATAAAAAAAATACCACTGGAAAATTCCACCGTAGGTGGATTCTTGGAAACCGCAGTCCTAGTATCCCTCCTGTCTAGGATGATCCACCTTGGATGGCATTGGGCTGGATATTCGGAATAAACCCCCACCACAACCCAAGCCCTACCTGTCTCTCGGCGTACAGAGCATTCTCTGGAGACGTGCGCGTCTTACTTGCTTTTGAATGCAATTTTGTTGTGTGTTTCTTGGCTAGCGTTTATATCAGCTTGCGCGAGATGATGTCCGCGCTTTTAAATTAATTTTGTATGTGTTACGCCGGTGGCCTCCTATAGAAGAAAACCAGTGGGAAAAAAGGATCAGCCTGTATAATTAATACAATAATGTTAATAATCTTCTCTTCTTCTCTTATATATAAACATGTATTGCTGTTTGTTATTCTCACTAAAACTCGAGAACGGCTAGATCGATGTGGCTTATTTTGGTCTTGAATTATTCGCGGAAGTCCAGGAAAGGTTTAAAAGATGTATTTCATCCAATAAACGAGATACAAAGGCGACTTCCTATGGCAAAACAAATGTTTGCCGGCAAAAGCTTCAACCAGTACTAGTTGGCCATACTATTGTCTATTTTTGAAGATTCCCTCGATTTATCTGGTATGTCATCATCAAATCCTGATTTCCTTATCATGGGACCTTTGAAATATCAACATATTCTTCTTCTTTTTCAATAACATTCTCTCGAACAAAAATAATTATAAACATTGATTCATAATCGACAAAGTTACCTGCGTACCACCTTAAAAATAATTTTACTTTTCATCTTAACTGTGTTATGTCAGAGTTTCCTACGTGCTAATTCTATTAGGTGTATTTCGGGATATGATTTACATGTCTCCCCTATACATACTAAATACAAATTTTGTCATCAATTCAACTTATCATAAGTATAAATGAATCCGAACACATAACATGTCCAATTCCATAACACGAACAACCAAACTGCACTGGGGATAATGAAATTGCCCTTATGTACATGTTGAATAGTATCGAGTAATATACATAGCCGATGTAATGGTGGTGAGTGGTCGCGTGTGACTGTCAGATAGGATGCCCGTCGGCGCTGATCCCCCGATATTGCCTGCACGGCTTCCGCAGAGCCAAATTACATCGATGCTGAGGGGTTGCGTTCATATGATGGCTTTTTCAGACAGATAACACAGCTCGATATACAAACATATTCGCGGGTGAATAGGTACCTAATGAACAAGTGTGCTCCATCGTAGACCACATCGCTGCTGAACAGGACGGATGGTGGTCAAAGGTTTGTTCATTGTGTTAAAAAAAAAGGAACAAAAGTTTAATATGTTCAGACGGCCAATGCGAGGCCCACATTGGCAATGAAAATGGCGCAAAACTGATCGTTATGGGCATGGTGATTTTGGGTAAGCCTATGTCCAATCAGTGGGCTGACATGAAGATGATGGTGCGCAATAATAACTTAATAAAGGGTTCGTAGCGGAAACCCATTGGATGGTGTCGATGTTTTGAGTATCGTGTAGATTCTATCAATCTTGCGGAATTTGCTTAGTCACTCACACAGGTGGGATGTCTTTTCATACAATGTTTACTATAATTTCACATGCGTGGCATAATCTGCACGTTATTAAAACATTTTACGTGAGATTTTTAAGCGCTTTCGTGTTTATACGGAACGTTAAGGCGTGGGTTTCGACTACTGACTTAAATAACCACACAAGCCAAACCAAATAAGAAAAATCAGTATCAACTTGGGATAAACCAGGATAATAGACAAAAAGAATTTGTTGTTTGTCGCGTTAGATATAATAGCAAGTGCTTTGCCTGTCCTCCCTGGAATTAAGGATATTAATTATCAATTTATTTAACTATATATCTGTCTACAAATTAGATATTATATATTAATACAAGAAATGAATTAAATGAGAAACAACCATTTCATATATTTCTCACACTAAATCAGAAACAAAGGGAAAATGCAAATAAGTATACGTGTCTAGAATAACTTTAACTGCCGAGTTAAAACCACATAAAAGTTTTGCGGAATAGGTATTTATTCATTTCATTTATCAAAATATCCATCTAAAAAGGAAAATTTTACCACACGTTTGTCACGCGAGCAAATTTCATTTTCATAAAGTTACAGACATTCTCAAAAGCAAACATGAATTCATTATTATCTGTCATTGTTATAATGACGGGAATATTATTTAATCCACATTTCCAGGCTGAATTGAGGCTTTGCCAAGTTTTCCTTTGAGTTCAAGGGCAGAAACAAATTAACTTGGCTCTCCTCGAGATTTCCACTGCAAAAAGGTCTACTAATTTGGTTTTTGGCTACTTCGTGAAAGCGTTGTCTGTTCGTGGGCATACATTTATGTGTTTCCGTGAATTTAAATTTTCTGGTTATGCTAATCCAACGTTTCAGCAGCTCGGGCAAGGCACAATTAGTTGCAGCAGTGAGTACGTCTGCTGGTAAAAGCTGTTTCGTTGTTAGGTCAAAAAAAATACCTTTTACGTGTTTTTTACCCAAAACATTTTTTTGTTCTCAATTATAACTATACGATAGTCCGTATGGACTCCTGTATGTAAATATTCAAGCACATACACACATCAAAAGTGTGTAGGGATCAAGAACATTTTTAGCTCTAAATAAAAATCTAATTTATTTAAATCAAATCTAATCTTCTGGATTGGTCTCCTACCTAATTCCCCATGCCTGTATCAATGACTTATCACCACATTTTGAATAAATTATGAATGAATTCAGTTTTTGTAAAATATATTGTTGATTGCAATCTTCTAAAATGTACTTGATCCCTAGACACTTTTGATGTGTGTACATATTGTCCAGTTGTCAACGTGGACTAATCTCGAGAATTTCCATTCGAATAAAAAAAAAATACATGAATGAAGAGAGAGAAACAAGAGATGCCTTTGTTCTGCGTCGATATCAAGTGAGTCCGTCACTCCCTGAGTAAGTAGCAGAAAACAAAACCACACAAATAACCTAAATATACGTTTCCAAACTAGAAAACCCCGCCGTATCGGAACAAACGTAGCTCACTCTAAAACCAAGGAAACGATATGTAGTTCGCCGCTATTACGTATCTACAGCAAAGTGAATTGGTGTCGGTCGTTTGCCGACTGCACACAACGAGCAAACGTCTTTGACAGTGGGGCCGGCACAGACTGCTAGCCGTAGACGCTCGCTCGAGCGCGGTAATTGTCAGGTAGGTAGACTGAGACCGTAGGTGACCCCGTTTCGAGAATGTTCCGGAAAATTGTCGCGCAGTTCACTGGAAATTTAACAGACGGTTTCGAGTTCTTGTCATAATGTTACGTCGAAATAAAATGCTTTGCTTTACTCAATGTAACATAGAAGTGCATTGCATAGTCTCTGTTTTGGTGCTACATTATTATTGATTAAACATAGGGACTAGATAATACTGAATAGGGATAGCTAGTTAACGTCTGGTTTATACTACTTCTAGTAGATTTTACACATTACTCACAAATACCTAACTTTTGTACTCACAAGGACCCTATAGGAACAAGGAGAAAAAAACCGAATAAATTTTGTCTTTTTTATTTATTTAATACTTTATTGCACCAACAGTACAATGGGTGGACTTAATACTATAGTATTCTCTACCAGTCAACCTCACAACATGGGAGAAACATAGGTGCGGGTCAGTATTTATAAAGTTGTAAGTGAATACATTAATAACAAACTAAATGAACGCATTTTTTAACTGACTTCAAAAAAGAAGAGGTTCTCGTTTCGACTGTATTTTTATATTTGTTACTTCAGAACTATCAAGTGGGTGTTCCGAGTTTGCTCCAATATGATTTTTTAAGCTGGTGTTTCCCGTGTGACACCATTTATTTTTTTCCCCAATGGCACACATAAAAAAAAGATATTAGACTTTTTTACTCCCTGAATAGGGTTCTTTTTTTCAAGTTTTTTGGTTTTATTGTATCTGAAGGAAGAAAATCTAAATGCCTCACATAATGATTTATAATGTTCTTTGTACATATGTGTTACATTTGGGATTCGAGACGTACATAAGTACGCCATTTTGAGAGTTGCCGTGACCTCGTTCGGTTTTGCGAGAAAACCACTGCCAAAAATGTAGGAAAGCCACCCGGTGCATCCGACATTGAGGCTGACCTATATAAAGACAGAAAGACAAACTTAAGACACCACATGTTAAAATTACATAGAAGATACAGGAGATTTCTGTCCAAATTAGAGACAAAAAATACTATGCCCGCTATTATGCCCGATCCCTTCTAAGATCAAAAGCAAAAAACTTGCTCAGTGTTTCGTCTTTTTTATCATTTGACATTACCTTCAAGTGTGCAAAAGACAAGACAGTTTGTACGTTACACAGTATACACCTTTTGTTATTAGTAAGGGAGATATCATCATCATCAGCCCATAATTGTCCTGCTAACTGCTGGATATAGGCCTCTCCAATTGCACGCCATTGCGATCTGTTTTCGGCTTCTCGCATCCAACTTCTATCCAGTAACGGAGATGTACTAGTTCTTAAACAGTACAGAATATAACAATTACTTGTAATTATAATAGTTAATACCGACACAAACACGTTCCCAACACAGCTGCTACGTAGTTGCTAAGCCGAGCTAAAGCGTCTCCAGACAGCTTGGAAGCAGTTCAAACAGCTTATTGCCTGAAATTTGTCGAAGGAATTTCGGTAAATTCCTGGAAATACGTCCAATGTATTGCAAAGGAAGGTCATAGGGGGAATAAACGTTGCGTGACAGACCATTAACATGGATTCAATTCGACATGCAATGTCCATCATATGCTGGTAAAGGGCGTCTCTATCGCTTGATTCACAAAATTGGATTGGCGCTTATTGATAATGGGTTCAGTATGAAGACTCTTATTCTGAGACTCTATTCAAGCACAAGTTTCTGTGGACTGTATAATGGCTCGCCTACATGTAATAGTTATCTGTGATTATAATTAGACGTTAAATAGGCCGCTGGTACTGCAAATACTCAGTAGATGTTCATCATCAGCCCATACTTGTCCACTGCTGGACATAGGCCTCTCCAATTTCACGCCACTGTGATCTGTTTTTGGCTTCTCGCATCCATCTTCTGCCAGCCATCTTGCGTAGATCATCAGTCCACCTTGCCTGAGGGCGTGAGATGTTCACGACGCTTTATTCTTACACGAAATGTATTTTATAACAATTTTATAATTCGAGGTCATGTGTGAAAAGATGTATGAATGTAGATGAAGCGAAAGGGGTATGTCTGGACCGTGACAAATGGAGATCTGTAGTCTCGGCCTACCCCTCTGGGAGACAGGCGTGAAGTATATGTATGTTTATAATTCGATCGACGACGTGACACATAATTCTGTTGCTTCGAGAAAGCAGACGAAAGTGGTGAAAATGTAACAAAAGTGACACATAACCACATCAACCCCTTTGTTGGCTTACACAAACAGTCTATACCTACGTGATGTGAAGTGGTCGTAATGCGTCCCCGGATCATTTAAATCCGTCGAATCCTTCTCGGGTCGCTAAGCCCGGATTAAAGGACTAGCCAATACTGAGAATACGGCCATTTGATTATGTTTTCACAAATAATGGTGGTGTTCATTGGCTTTATCATGAATCTGGTAGCTTTTATGTCAAAGCCTGCCTGTTTACACTACTGAACACAGGTCGCAGGTACTCATAATTCGATGTCCTTGAACGAAAAAAAAAATGACCTCCCCATGCAATCTCGATCGTGTTTTTTGTATGAAAATATATTTTTTTCTTCGTGCATAAAATAAAAATATGTAGGATATAGATAGGCACATTTTTCGTTTAACAAAATTTTATAAAAATAGACCGGAATATCGTCGCGGTATTTCAAAGGAAATACGGTTAAATTTGTAGACGACGCAAGAAAATACTCACTGAATTTATCCGCTCCCGATTTGGCAAAGACAAAGAGACGAAGCACCTCTGGGTTACCCGGGTTCAAAGAGTTGCTGAGTCATTATTAGGTTCGTCCCCAAGAGACGATCTAACCAATGTCAAATGACCCATTTGTTCTACGCGAATCGCATTTTCAATAGGTCAATTTAAACTGGTCACAGAAAAGAGTCGTTGGAATTGCAACTTCTCTGCAAATCTCATAAAGAAAAATGTTATCCACTAAGAAAGAATTCGTATTTAAAATTGATTTGGAAGATAATGTCAAAAGTATTACGAGATTAAAAATATTTTTTTCTATCATTTGAATCTTTTCCGAGATGTGTTTCCTTTTGTTTATTTCCTTGAAGCGATACTGTGCCAATAACTCTAAAGAGAGGATGGACTGTGTTTCATTTATAATATTCTGTGTGCACAATTTAGGCAGATTTCACAATATGTGAAAGCACGTTAAAGTTGCAAGACATTAAACATTGTTGACTGTTGTTGCTGACAAAAAGATCTGACTTCGTTAATACTACTGGTTGCAATAATAAACTGACTCGATTTCATTGCTCCTGAGTGTATATATAAGAAACGACTTCAACAGTCACTACGCGTAGCCGCTCGCCCGTGCATTTTTAAAAGTTCCCCTAGGTTTGTCGGGTTTGCCAACATCAAACCCTGATTTTCTCATAGGAATATCTTTTTTCCAATAGAAAAAATCATATAAATCGGTACGTAAACGACGGAGTTATCCGCGAACAAACATAAAAAGCAGATATACGGTCGAATTCACAAAGACTCCTTCTTTGAAGTCGCTTAAAAACACATGACTGTGACTTCGTAGGATATATTGTATCCCCAAATTCCCATGGGAACGAAAAAACGCGAGTAACACCGCGCGGTACAGCTAGTTTTTGTATATGTATATGTATAAACAGCTGTCAAATTTTCAATGATATTTATTCTCATTTTACTTTTCTTGAAGGCTGCTGAATGTTGTGGTCTTTAATCATTCAGGAATAGCACCGAGGCATAATACATTATTCCCTTATATTGCGTTATTCCCTTCTTATCCGCCCATACAATTTTAGCATGATCATGCTGTGCAGTGAAACCAAGTGCTAAATTCAAAAGTGTTATCGATTTCGGGCGCTCTTTACGTTGCCTCACCGTAGCATATATGAATAAATTAATGAATGCGGAAGAAGCAAGAGGTATTTCAGGTCCGTAGCAAGTTCGATCGGTTCCACCCGCACCTCTCAGAGACAGCGTGATGATACGTATGTACCTATGCATCTACATGTTACTTAAGAATACAAAACTACATTGGATCACGGCGCGAAATTGAGTGAGTGTTTATTTAAATATTATAAAAGTAACATTGAAAAAAAAACGGCGAATAAATACATGTGTACACCACCCCAGTCTAACTTTTCCCTTAAGAGGCGACCGAGGGAACTCACCAGAGAACGGGCAGCAGCATTCTCTGTGAGTTAAACCACAACATCACTGCGATCGCCAATCCGCCTGTCAAGCGTGGCGATTATTGGCATTTCCCCCAAATTATTATGGAAATCATTGAGGGAGACCGTCGTCATGTGCCTGTTAATGGTGATGAAAAAATCCAAATAATCTACCACTTAAATTAATATTCTGTCCAAACCAATATCATATACACTGGTATATATGTTCGTTAACAATAATCTTAAACTGCTGGACAGATTTTGACAATTCTTTGCAATTATCCCTTAGCAATGTTGCATGTTCAACTGAAAATAGAACCTACCTTCCTTATTTCATTCTCCCATAATTAATTCTATAGCCAATCGACTCTATACTTTGTATCCTAAAATTCCCACGGGAATGAAATGAACCGTGATTAACACAGCGGGGCACAGGTAATGTGTTAAGTGTCAAAAGTAATGTAAGTTCAGAGTGAAAATGAGGTGTGCGGTGTAATTTAACAGCTCGTTATACGAAGAACGAACACCAAGAAACTTTATCCGACAGGTAAATTGTGTGTTCATTATAACTGAGATTCTCTGTTGCGCAAACTTCTCATTTTACTTTTCCGTATTTTGTGTTAGAGCTGTATGTATGGATGATGATGTATGATATGTATTAATTAAAAATATTTACTTATACTCTGCCTACCCCGCTGTGGGATAGAAAAACGTGAAGTTTTATTTTTATTTACTTACATTTGAAGATATGAATAATTTATTAAACAAAAACATAATTAATTAATTTTAACGTATTCATTATAATTAAATATGAGAGTAGGTAGGTTGTTATAAATATTACATGCTTTTTTGCATCTTGACCACCTCTATCATATTTTATGTAATACTAGCTTTCCGCCCGCGGCTTCGCCCGCGTGGACTTCGGTTATATTTATTTATTTATTTGATTTGGATAACCAACAAGGTCGTACACTAAACATAATAGTACTTACAAAACATTAAAAAAAAAAACATGGCAAGTGCCGCCTTAATTAAAGGCTACCACAACATGCACAATGGACTAAAAATAATATATATTGCGGTATAAAGGAATATTTTTGTTTTCCCTCGGGAATATACATTTTTTCCGGGATAAAAGTACCCTATTATTTAAACCGGACTTTTAACTATACGTCTGCAAAATTTCGAAGCGTTTAGTACTTACGTCGTGAAAGCGGAACAAACAAACAAACTCACTTTCCCATTTATAATATTAGATATAAGATGTAGTTGTACGCCGGCAATGGTACCAGCAATTTGTTCCATTCCCGTCGGAATTCCAAGATAAATCATAGCATATATGAGCCAACTAACTGAACAGTTTTTTCTAAATTTAATTAAAATCTCTCCAGCCCTTTGGACGTTAAGAAAGTAACATGTTTGTTTGTTACTTCTTTAACATACACATTCGATTTTATTAAAATTTTGAAAAAAAATTATAGAGCTCACAAAGTTTCACCTTTATAATACTTAGTGTGATTATATTTAATTTTGTAATTGATAAGATTTAATGCAGAATTTTGTTTGACGTTTTTCTGACACATTTTTGGGGCGGAGAACTGTCATTACTGTCATGCTTCCAAAAAGAAAAGTCCCCATTACTTGCACTACATTGCCATTTAACACCTAGACTTTGACTAAAGCCACAATGGCATTGTATAGGTACTCAAAGCCTGGAGAGTGCACAAAACGTCCGTAGGTACTAACTAGGTAGGTACTGAGAAACCTAGGTTGGTGGCACACTGACCTAGGCTATCCAGGTCACGAGCTTAGGACTTGATGTTCTCGTCACATGTGTGGCGTGTGCAAGAATTACTGTACGTAAGTAAGATTACCATTTCGTTTAAAATACCTTCACGCGAAAGTGGGCCAATGAGTGGTTTTCTTTAAAAAAAAATAACTAAAGATCGAGTCCGAACACGAACATCATCATCATCATCAGCCGCATAATGTCCACTGCTGGACGAGGGCCTCCCCCAATGAGATCCGTCATTTGGGGTGAAATGCCAGTTGCCAATCGCCACGCAGGCGGGTTGGCGATCGCAATGGTGTTGTGGTTTAACTCACAGAGAGCGCTGCTGCCCGTCCTCTGGAGAGCTCCCTCGGTCGCCTCTTACAACCCCCATGACGGGAAAAGTTGGGCTGGGGTGGTGACACATGTATTCTATTCGCCGTCACCACACGGCTAACGAACACGAACGATTATAGAATAAAGTAGTCTCTATCATCTTCAACTATCTTTGACAGATTATTTCAGCTTCTCTTCACTCAAAACAGCACGACTGGTTAATCGATTGTACTACAAGGTCATGTGAGAGATTGCCTCACTCTAATGGGGAATTTTCAGGGCTCTTCTTGCTCTTAGTTATGACAGATGGCGCTAGCTGTAGTTGAGGGATAAAAGTCAAGGAAATGACTAACTTCAAGCAGTCAGTATTGAAGGTGACAATTAATTTCTTTATCGTTTGTTTACATGTTACAAAGGAGTCTGAAGTTTGAATAACTAACCAATTATTAAAAAACTGTTCTAAAATACAACTGACAGAAGTCCCCCTGGACACCTACTAGCGACATCTAGATAAGCAATCTTTGGAGTTTGAAAATTCCCATTGTTTCATATCGGACAAGCGTACGAAGCGCCATCTGCATTCAACTTAGCGTTTTCTTCACTACTGTCACTCAGCTGCACTTACAATGTCAACTGTATCAATGATACACTGACACAGTAACACTAATGATAAGTAGGACCAGTAATGATTTAATTGTATGGTCAGCAATGAAAATGATCCACCAACCTAGCTTGTATTGAAGACGTGAGTGGATGAAGGTGCTTATCACCTTATATCTATATCATTTTATGCGACGGTTTTTATGAGGTCCGTAGTCATAATTTATATGTATAGATTACAACGTTATATCGGGTAATACGGCGCGAAATGAACTAAAGATGCATTTAGCTTACCTTCGTGGCTATATAATGTCTGTGCGCGTTTCTTTAAAACAATATTTGTATGTATAGACTTCATCAACACAAACACCTAAACGTAAAATTCCCTCCGGCTGACAAAGTACAATACGCAAAATGAGAACAACACGCAAAATGTGCAAAGCGGTACAATGTGCAATACGCGAAATGAGCATTCAGCATATTGTGACAAAAGTACAATCAGCAATAAGTAAAATGTACATCTTCTAAATGTCTAATACTCAAAATGAGAACACTCAAAATACAGAATACTCAAAATGACTTGGTTTGCGGCATATCGCTTCATCGACTCGCGTCTTCAATTATGGATGTCATTAGATTCGTGTCGAAATGTTCAGCGGCATCCAGCGAAGACTGGGCTAGCTCCCGGGGGAGTATAGGCTGCTATCTTTCTTGGAACCCACAAAGTAATTAAACTGAAGACTGCTTAGATAAGAGAAATCTGTATCATTATTAAAACAATATTTTTTGGTTTAGAGAATATTCGGGGGTTTGATTAGACTTTGCAGCTCGACAAAATTTTTTTGGCGTGTGATTGCTGAATATTTATTTAATGCGCTAAGTATTTTGCCTTTTTCTTATGTTTAAGGTCATATTGTGGTATAAATTCACAAAAGCAAGACTCGATAGACTGAAAATTGTGTTGCAGATTTCTCTGCCACCCAAAAATCTTTGTTGTAGGATTGTAGTTTGACACTTGATGTGCGAAAATAATAGGCAATATCTGCCATTTTAGAGTTAATCCTTTACTATGGCCTCATTTGTCAATTAGGAAGCAATGTCAGTCACTCGTTTTATCAGCCAGTGTACAGCGAGTCACATCGAAACTTGCGCTAATGGCTGCAGTTTTGGGACAATTTCAGCGATGCAAATCGTTTCAAACCGAACTGACGTTGTGAATGCATCCTTACAGGTCTCAGTTTACAGTGAAAAACAGAAAACTTTCATGACTACCGCACACCGAATGTCAATAAATCACTCCAGCTCACGTCAGATCATTTATATGCTGGCTGCACACGGTAAAACTGCATCAATCTCTGGTGTGAGATATAGTTTGCGGCATTACGAGCTTTGCTCTGGTGCTAGTTTGGTTTTTTATTCATCATCAGCCACGTGTCGTCCACAGCTGGACGAGGGCCTCTCCCAATTATTTCCATGATAAATTGAGGGGAAATTCCAATAATCGCCACGCTTGGCAGGTGGGTTGGCGATCGCAGTGGTGTTGTGGTTTAACTCACAGGGAGCGCTGCTGCCCGGCCTCTGGAGAGTTCCCTCGGTCGGCTCTTACGACACCCAAGACGGGAAAAGTTGGGCTGGGGCGGTTTACACATTTATTCTACTAGGTTTGATGCACTTGATTTAAAAAAAAACGAGTGAAAACGGAATATTCTCATATGAATATTAGATATCGTTGCAAAAAGTAACTACTTAAAGACATACCGTGGTATTCATAAAGATAGCGCTAGTGAGCTGCTAGTGAAAGCCTCAAAGACTGGTCAAATGTACGCTAAATACGAACAAACCATTATTAGTTGATATACGTCAACTAGTTAGTCAAAGTTTTAACATTTTCTGAACACGACGTTAAGTATGCATTAACTATGGCATTGTTTATACTCTATATTATTTCATCACACTTTTGTGTCATTTTGTACTTTCATACATGTTTTAAAAATATACCACTTCAAGTCTTAGTCTTCACTTCTAGTCTTGGACTAAGAGTCCTAAACGAGGGTTTGATACACAACTGCCAACGGTTCACAAAGCATAGATTCACAACGTGATCGTCAGAACATCGTAATGGTTATTACCGATAGTGTTTCCACACCTTGTGGTATGCGGTTACCATCACCATTCACGTCTTCCATACTTACCAAGAAATAAGACATATCATGATGAAACCTATCATCACCTAACCCATACCTACACACTAGTGGTGAAGCTAGGGCCGGGTAAGCCGGTAGTACAAGACAAGCCTTATCCAGGCACATTAACAAATATTTTCAAGGAAATTAAGTAGCATAGGGACTTAATATAGCTCAAATAAGTAAAATAAATAAAAAAATCTAAATAAGCATTGGTTAAGTGCCTATTTTTCACTACCGGCTTACCTCCTAGCTTCGCCACTACTACATACCCTTAAATTCTCTAGAGGCCGACCCTCTATTACGTTAGGCTTAATACTGTCCCTCAGTACCTCTGCTGCTCCCTCTTTGGGATTAAAGGCGTGGAGGGTATATATTTTTTTAATACTTATAGGTATAAAAATGGCATAAAACGGAAGTTGTGAGCGGATCCAATTTTTCAATCGGCAGCAACATTGCCTGTCGCGCTCTAAATTGAAAGTAAACATACCAAAGTTTTGCCGCTTTTATTAATATTTTCGAAGAGAGCTTCGTGAATTTCCGCACGTTCGTGTGGACACAATCGATCCGTGAATAAAAGACATGCACCAAAGAACAGTATTAAGTTGTATAAAAGTCATTTCGCAACCTCAATATGACTTAGATGGCTGGCAGAAGCTGGATGCCAGAAGCCGAAAATAGATCACAGCGGTGTGCAATTGGAGATACCTATGCCCATCATCATGATCATCAGCCCAACTTGTCCACTGCTGGACATAGGCCTCTCCAATTGCACGCCACTGTGATCTGTTTTCGGCTTCTCGCATCCAGCTTCTGCAAGCCATCTTGCGTATATCATCAGTCCACCTTGCCTGAGGGCGTCCTACACTCCGTTTGCCGAGACGCGGTCTCCACTCGAGAAAAAAGAACCTATGCCCAGCAGTGGACAAATATGGGTTGATTACCGAGTCTCATACCACATACTCAACTCTGTAATCCTCAAGAGCGGGTGGGTGGAAAGATCCTTGGTTATATGATGAGGGGAAATTCTAACGGTGAAAAAATATTGCCGTGGGTATAATTATAGTTTATTCGTCACAAAATAAAAATATTTCCTGTTTTTAACCGACTTCAAAAAAAGAAGGAGGAGGTTCTCAATTCGTCTGCATTTTTTTATGTTTGTTACCTCAGAACTTTCGTCTGGGTGAACCGATTTGGATGTTTTTTTATTTGAAAACTGGTGCTTCCCGTTTGGTCCCATATAAATTTGGTTTAGTTCCGACAATGGTATCCACGAGAAAACCACATACCTATATGTCAAATTTTACTGGTTGAAATCGGTTCTTTTTTCTTTAAGTTATTTAATACCTGTAAGGAACTGGAAAGAATGTGAAGAGAGTAGATGTTACGCTGTTAGGGAATATAATTCCAATTTGAATATGGTCCAATGAACTTGTATAACTCGTCTGATATCCGCAATGGACTGATAGGAAAATGTCGGCTCCTTCTTCTGAAATGGAATAGAATTGACAGGTATTTCCGTTGAAAGCGTACTCCCCTCTCGTTTGGGCCTCCATTTGCTACCGATATGCATTCGCCGTAATGAACATGATTCAATAAAACGTTCTTATTGGATCGTGTTGCTAACACTTTTTTATGTTGTGTAGAGTTTACTGTGTGGGCCTTAAAGAGGTTAATATTACATACCGATCGATATATTAATATAGTGAATGTAAGAATGCTGTGCACGTTCATCTAAAACCCTTATTGCTATTTCAAAACTATCACATATGCATATTGAAAATGAGCTTTATAATTTAAAAGTACTATCCAATGTACACACATCAAAAGTGTCTAGGGATCAAGTACATTTTAGAAGATTGCAATGAAGAATATATTTAAAAAAAACTAAATTCATTCATAATTTATTCAAAATGTGGTGATAAGTGATATACAGGCATGTTGAATTAGGTAGGAGATCAATCCAGAAGATTAGATTTGATTTAAATAAATTAGATTTTTGTAGACCTAAAAATGTTCTTGATCCCTAGACACTTGATGTGTGTAGTAATATGAACCTTTCCACCGCCATTTTCTTATAATTCAGACACATTAGTCTAGTGATTTTGAAGTTTATGATTATTAGAGCAAAAATCAAAATCGTGAAAACAAAATTAATCTTCCGGCGTTGAAAAGGTTAAAACTGTTCCGGGTCTAAGTCTGTTTTTGCCTTTGAAAATTATTGTTCCGTTAACGTCACAGAAGCCGTATTTTCTGCCTGTATGTTAAAAAAGCGAATCGCGAAAATTTGGTAATACTATACGAGTGGTCACCGTGGTCGTATAAACCCATTATCCACGTCAGCGGCATAGTAGCTACAAAAAAAACGAAATTTACAATATTCAGAATCCTCAGTTCCACGATAACCGCCGCCGCAAACGCAAAATCGCGTTCAGCAAACACTCAAACTGGCAACCTCAATGACAAAGCCCGAAACTTCCAGCTTGCACAATACAGAGCTTCCCCCACAGCGGCGGGAGATATCTCGATGGTCCTTCCGTGTTGTTTGCGAAACAAAAGCTGGCGGTAGCCGATACAAACCGACGGACCCTTGGCTGGATCACAGTCAATGATCCAGGTGCCCTATCAACTCCCTTATTTGAACAGGTCATTTAATATGGCGCACGCAGTATCCGCGCGGTGCGTGGGCCAACAGGGGTTGCTAAGGGAGGCTGCCCGATCATATTGGATCTGATATAATGGATGAAAACGTTTCAGTCTTGACGCTGCAAATGAGGGCGATGTTTGGGCGGCTCCGTGTAATTAGAAAGCTATTTACTGAGGAATAATTATGTGAGGTATCGTACGCAAGCAGCCCCATATTTTGTTTGATTAGGGCGGGTAGGAAATGACGCTGATATGTTGCTGGGTAGCTATAGATATATTTATGAACCGAATGTATTGAAATCTATATATAGAGTGTAAAAGGAGCTCAAGCAATGGTCTTAGAAACGTTGTTGGACTCGTCAATATGAACAACTTTTATTATGGAGGCAATGTGGGGAAAGTAGTAGTAAAAGTTGCTCCTATTGTCCAGCCCAACAACGTTTCTAAGTCCATTGCTTGGGGTCCTTTTACACGCAGTAGATTTAGAGATTGAGAGATTAAGTGAGTATGGCCTCGTGGTCGGAATTAGTATGACTCTAACTAATAATACTTATACCAACTGTATCCCAGCGGAGTTACCCGTGGTTTAGCGCCATTCCCGTGAGAACTTCGGGATAAATTAATAACTTATGTGTATTATCCTCAATAGTTTGCGCGTGAAAGAATAACATCCAACCATCCATTCAAACAAACTTTAGCGTTACATATTGTCTTACTCCTTATTCGACGAGATATTCCGACAAAAAATGTTTGACGTATCGGTTTTACTGGGTCATTTGAACTATGCACGGTATACGAAAATGTGATTAATATTTTATTTGGTCCTATAGTTACTTAGAATGTGTGTTACTTAGAATTCCCTATTGAAAATAAATCCCTAAGAAATTCACTTTCTTATTCTATTCCATTTACACCATAAACACTGCTCGGAATAAAAGGAATTTGTTCAGGAAATCATTAAGAAATAAAACTAAAAAAATATTTCCATTAAAAAAGACTGACGTGCAATTCTCCCGGCGAAGCGTGCGACCAATGGCAATACGCTCTTTGTGAAAAAAAAAAAACTCAAACGCTAGAACAAAGAGTCGTCTCCATCTGCGTGACAGGAAACGTTCATGACAGTTCATCGGCCCTCTCTGTTACTCGTCGCTAAATAAATCCGTAAGACAGAGAGATAGAAGTTCAGTGCGACAAGAATCTGTTGGCGTGTGATTGCTGAATAATTTATGTAATTTCTCACCACTCCTGTATTTCTCCCCTTCTTGTATTGTTTTAGATGTTTCGTTTATGCTTGTATTTTGATAATATTGAGCATTAATAATCAAAACAAGTCTTGATTGGCTTCAATTAGGTATCTAAGTTTTTAGCCGTGCGCCGAAATATCCTGGTCACACAGTATATACTTCTTGTATTTGCGTTCCGTTTCACTGTAACTGTAGACGGCACGCGAACACTGAATGATAGCATTTACCATTTACCAACTCACGATACCGATCTCCAGGTGCACTGCCCTTGTTCACAATCCTCTTTTGTTCCTTTATTGTTTCACTTCCCATTCTTCAGCAAAAGTATTGTAGCGACCGACTTCTTTCAAGAAATTTTCCGTGCGCTACAGCCAAGTTCGCTGGTGCATTATTTTTAATGTCCCTTTCTTCAGATCGCTTTGTTCGTTTCATTTTGTTTGTAGTTTCAGACAAATGTGTTCTAAAGTACCTATGTTCTATATGTATAGTAAATAATTGTGATAAATATGAAAAAAAAAACATGCCGACTCCGAATTTAGATATCCAGTTAACCAATACCATGAAAAACATTTCATAACTCTAAATATTTATGCAGGTGCCGCTTCGACATATTCCCGTGGTTTTCCAATATAGTGGCAGCATCACTGCATGAAAACTACCAAGCTTCCGGGAAATCCAATTTTCAGCTTTCATATTTGGAACGCCCGCCGCCGCCGTCGCTGCCGTCGTTCAAAATTGACAGGAGTGCATCAGAAAATGGCGGCAGGCGGCGGCGCGGCGGCGGCAGTGGCAGTGCTTCCGGCGTGAGTGTGCTCATGTCGAGTGCTGTGCCACGCTCAGTTTATGCCTACTTTAGCCCCTTTTTGCGAAATACTGAGGGCCGTTGTCCCAACTCATTGACCTGCCACTTGAATTAAGAATGTGGGACGATGTGAGAGCGTAAGAAATTGGAGATTTTTAATTGAATG
Source organism: Conopomorpha cramerella (assembly GCA_012932125.1). NCBI lineage: Eukaryota > Metazoa > Arthropoda > Insecta > Lepidoptera > Gracillariidae > Conopomorpha > Conopomorpha cramerella. The sequence continues at coordinate 25,889 of SJJU01073131.1, forward strand.
TTGGCAGCATTGTTCGTCGCCACTCGAGGTTAGCTGCTCTCTCGTTATTTGGGCATGGTTGTTTGTTATTATCTGTTATAAGTGAACAATGTTATTTTGTCATTTAAATAATGTTATATTAAAGGCAAGTTAATACCGAGCCTACAAATGCCTTTCAACAGTCATAATTTTCCACCTTTGTTTATACTATAGAAATGAAATAAAAATCGGACCGTGGTCTTTCCAGGAGGAAATATTGTTTCTTCATTACGAGGAACATGATTATGTTATATTCGCTTCTTCCTCATTCGTTTGGTCCATTATATTTCACTTATAGCATAATTCTTGATACGGTGAAGGTTTTTGTATACATATACAACATTTCCCATAATTACTTTTCATCGTCTTCCTATCTCCTTTTCGCTCTAGTTAGTATGCTGTGCCTGTGTAAATATAAATGAAATACCTGGAAGTTTCCAGCGAAGATGCTTACATAAATAACGAAGTTATATTAAACTGGTTTTCTGAAGGAAATTTCATTATTAAACAAGAGAATTGTGCTTTGAGCACAATTGAGCTTTAGCAAATGTTTTAAGCATAATATTGAGTTCTAATGTGCTATTGATTGTAACCTCAACATTGACGACATTTTATATAATATTATATCATAAACAGGAGAGTTTTAAATAACTAAAAGAAAATAGAACCGACTTCAACCAGTAATATTTGACATATATGTGATTTTCTCATGGATGCCATTGTCGGAACTGAACCAAATTTATATGGGACCGAAGGGGAAGCACCAGCTTTCAAATAAAAAAAAACATCCATGTCGGTTCACCCAGGCGAAAGTTCTGAGGTAACAAACATAAAAAAACATACGACGAATTGAGAACCTCATTTTTCTTTTTTAAAGTCGGTTAAAAAGAGTAATAATAATAATTTACTATTTCAAAGTGACAAAAAACAGTTACTCTCTGTGAGTTAAACCAAACAACAATGCGTTTGCCAACCCGCCTGAAAAGCGTGGCGATTTTTGGCATTTCCCCCAAATGATAATTTAATTCACTGCGGGAGGCCCTCGTCCAGCAGTGGACGTCATGTGGCCGATGTTGATAATGAA
>SJJU01073132.1:0-17744 GCA_012932125.1 Conopomorpha cramerella
TTGATACTTTGCAATTTAATAACATTTCTATAACACGAGTGCAATTAACAACTTGAATTTACATTACAAAACGAAGCCTCCGAAAACACTGTAGAAGTGTCAAAAAAAAAAACAACAACAAAATCAGTAGATACAGATGACTAACTCCAGCCGGAGCGTAGAGCAGCCGGCTGATATGCGCGCGCGCAGGCGGAAGCGGCGGCAAGGCTGCGGCGACCTCGCCCGTGTCTTTGTCTATCTACCGGCAGCCTAGCGACTTTATCCGCCGAGGTCGAATGCATCGGCCTACGGACGCCTAGCGAGCGATCGGCGGATCGATTATTTTGGAGGTTCTAAGCGTCACAAGCGGCGGTCGGGCGTCATAGCATCTAAGTGGTTAAGTTATCCGACTAACGATATTCAAATTCAAATTATTTATTTGCATTCCACAATGTTAAGTTCTTAAGATTAAGCATGTATAGTATCATAGGTACATGACAACATTGCGGACCCTGGTGGGCACAGCAAATTACTACGTAATAATAGGTTAGTGAATTATATGCATTTGTTTTGTTTTGAAACCTATAACGGCGATGGGCGAAGCCCCTTGTCGCGTTGGGTTATATGCGCCTAGCGATCGGCAAATCGATTATTTTGGAGGTTCTAAGCGTCACAAGCGCCGGTCGGGTGTCATAGCATCTAAGTGGTTAAGTTACCCGACTAACAGGATAATAGGTTAGTGAATTATGTATATGCATTTGTTTTGTTTTGAAACCTGTAACGGCGATGGGCGAAGCCCCTGTCGCGTTGGGTTAAATGTGGGTATTTGTTTAGCAAGTGCCTCTGTCTACCACGCTTTAGGATTTAAAGGCGTGAAGGGTATTTTTTTTTATTTCGTTTTCTGTTTCAGAGGGAAAAGAGGGGGTAAAAGGACCCCGAGAAATGTTCTTAGAAACGTTGATGGGGCCGGCAATATGAACAACTTTTACTATGGCGACAATGCGGGGAAAAGAGACAAATTTTTGCCTCGGGAGATGACATTTTGTAGAGGGATTGAATTTTCTTTTTTCATTTCCCCACATTGTCGCCATAATAAAAGTTGTTCATATTGACGAGTCCAACAACGTTTCTAAGACCGTTGCTCGGGGTCCTTTTACACTCTGTACCTATAGAGACGTTGTAAAACAGAATTCGTCAAATTAATGTATGTATCTACAAAGAGGCAAGCGTTATTGTCGCAAAAATTATTAACATTAAAAGATTCTAAGAGTTCAATAATATATGTCGGATTTATTTACACACTGTATGTACGTAATTTACAAAGTTGCGTTGCAAGAGACGAGCAATGTTTAATAAGAATATAATATATTTAAGTCCGTTTTCTTCTCGTATAAAAATGTCTGCTGAGGCGAATTCGTCGCGAATTAAATACTCGCTCCTCCTTGAACGAAATAATTTATCTTTTTACAGATATGGAGCAGCCCGAATGATTGCCGTCATCTGCGTCGACCAAAGAAATTGTGAGTGTTTCATACATTTTATATTTAACTAGTGGACGCCCCGCGATTTCATTCGCGTAGTTTCGGATTGTCATACAAACTATAACACGCCCTCTATACTGCACTGAGTCCCACAGGAACGGGATAAAAAGCCTATGTTATTCTCCCGTTTCTAAGCTACGTCCCCACCAATTTTCTGCCTAATCCGTTGAATCGTTCTTGAGTTATAAGTGTTGTAACAAACCCGTCTTTGTTTTATATATATGGATGGGGTATTTGACAACCATCTGACAGCTTAAAATAGTTTCTTTTACTGTCATGAGATGTCGCTGATATCGCCCGAAGGTTTCGCAATTAATCTCTAGATAAACTTCTGTCTTGTTATGTTTTATTAAAATTCGTTTTTACATACTTATATTCGCAAACTGACACTGATTGAAGATTTTAATAAAAAACAATCAAAGTTGGCTAGCTTGTTTTCTAGAACAGAGGAAGATTTTTTTAATTTACTGCTTCTAGTGATAGGCAAACGCCGTGGAGCCGTAGAGCCATGTGCTTTAAAACAAAAAAAAACACCCTCCAGCTATTCTAATGCCATCTACTGGTAGATTTTGGAACTACCCCTCGATAATTACCCCATTGGAAATAATCAAGCGTTTAACCACAATTTTGCCGGATATTGAGTACCTCTATGTTTACCTATGAGATCACATTAAAACGTTAACTTTTCTGCCCTGGCGGTAAATAAGGTGCTTGAAATGCAATCGTCAGTCGAAGTGCCTGAAACAAGCCTTAAGTTCCCTCGCAAAAAGCCTACAGCGTGCTGTGCGCCCATTAAGACGTCAGCTAACTTACAAAAGCGACAAAAAAACAGTAATGTAGCACAACAACATTAATTTAAATTCAATTACCAACATCTATAAATATTTCATGACACGATGCGTTAATAAACGTGGGCCTGAAGCAAAATCACATTTCACCTGCCGCTGTTGCAGCGACATTTCATACTATGTTATTAGCAAGAGAATACATACACAAACATTCGCGAAATAATCAAGCGAACTGCATCAAAACAGACTGGACTTGTCGGCGACTGTAACGACGTATGTAGGTTTTTTTAAAAAAAAAAACCTTGCATCGAATGTTGGCGACCTTGCCGCGCACAATTCGGGGTAAACTGCTAGCTTCAGTGACGAGTATGGACAGCAAAAAAAAAAACAAACAGAATACGCTCATAATATAAAATAGTTGCCGATTAAATAGGCCCCGGCCGACCTTGAAACGGGTTGCGATTGCGGCGAGAACAATATTCAATGCAAAGTCCAAGAGCGACCGGCTGAAGCTGAAGTGAAACACGAATGACTGTAATAACATGAGACCTATTTTTAGACGCGGACAAAGAAAAATATTGTACTTATAATATATTATATTGTCTGTGCTATTTATCGGTACGAACGCCAACACGACTGTCCCGCTGAAACTCACGATACCATAATAAATAACAACTCCATCTGACAACAAATAAATGACGACGGCACTGAAATAACCACAAGTCGCTTTATCAAAACCCTCTGGAGTATTATTCCACTCTTGATTTCATTCCAACTCATATGCCATAGATAATTATCCAAGGCAATCTGCACCGAAACCGGCTAGGCTCGGCTAAACGGATTAAAGACAAGGAAGTGTCGTGAACAGTTCGTCCTAGCGTAGTACAGCCCTTGTTTTGCCGCGCACATGCGCGCGCGCACGCGTGTGCACACGCCGCCGTGACGCACACACGCGCACGCCGAGTGTGGCCATGAGATAACTGACATCAGAACAAGGTCCCGCGTACGTGTGCGTACAGACAGCAGAATAATTGTGTGACGTTATGTATTTACATTTTTCACTGGGGAAAATAAAGTCAATTGAAATTTATAATTTGCGCCTACTAAGCAGTGGCGTGCACGACAAGGTAGGCAGTAATCCCCAAGGATTGACACCTATGTATATGCCCTTCGTTAGCCTATGTCGTGAGTACAACAAAAAAATATCTAAGGTATGCAGTGTCTTTTTGCCTATATGGTGTGCACGCCACTGCTACTAAGATTTACATAGAAAGTAGGTAATTAGTAAATCTTAAGTAGTGGAGAACCGCGTCTTAGCAAACGAAGTGTAGCCATCAGGCAAGGTGGACTGATAATATACGCAAGATGGCTGGAAGAAGCTGGATGCGAGATGCCGACAACAGATCACAGTGGCGTGCAATTAAAGAGGCCTATGTCCAGCAGTGGACAAATATGGGCTGATGATGATGATCAGTAAAATAGTATTACAATTGATGAGTAGTGCAAGGCTCGTTCCCATGTATGCATGTACCTTCAGCTAAGTCCACATGAAGCATCTTATTCTCCGGCTCTCATTAATACCGATGCAAATGATAGAAAGAGCGAGAAAGACGCTGCCACTAAGCTCGGAACAAATAGCAGAATAGACGCAGAGATCCAGTACGATCTGTACCAAGGATAATGAGCTGTAATAGAGTGCAGAGTTCTGTTGTTTATTTGTCCGGGTTATTCCCACCCACTTTCCCATTGTAATTCCTGTTAGAGCCAGAATCTACTGCGGCAGCCAGAATAGAGCAGAGCTCAATCGATGACTGGGCTAGATTCCAGGAGGCCTTATTTTTTTTTCGAAGGGGAAATCCATTATGGATACCCAGTCTCCCAGGGAAGGGACTAGGTTATGTCGTACCCTCACCAACTAAAACCCCTCCGGTGGTCGGCGGTGCGTGTCGGGTGACTGCAGGATCTCCTAAGAACGTACCGGTGTCACCCTCGCACTACGTCCTGCAGGACTCGCCTCAGATTTGGGGGCCTAGCCTTCTGTCTTGGATCCCACACAGTAATTAAACTAAAGACGGAAAGAGTTCTGTGTGTCTCAGGCTGGTGCGGAGTGATATATTCACAATACTGTTCCAAGGCAGAATACCATTGAGTGACTATGACTACGCTCCATTAGGTAACATTGAACTTGTCCTTGCATTTTGGAATGTTCGCGATGAAGACGTCGATCATTTTTGTGAGAGATACTTTGTGATGCTTCGATTCACAATGGATGTACAGCTCGTGACGTTCGTAAACTTAACACGGAAACTTAATAACTTTATCCTCGGTATAACTTTTATATGAATAAAGTATGTATTTAATATAATAAGGAAATAGTTCTGATAGTAATAATGACGGTAATTGAGGTGTCGCAATGCAGGAACGAACGGAGGAAATGGACCTTTGGCCATCAGTGAAACGTTATATACACACATCAAAAGTGTCTAGGGATCAAGTACATTTAAGAAGATTGCAATCAAGAATATATTTTACAAAAACTGAATTTATGCATAATTTATTCAAAATGTGGTGATAAGTCATGGATACAGGCATAGGGAAATAGGTAGGAGACCAATCCAGAAGATAAGATTTGATTTAAATAAATTAGATTTTTTTAGAGCTAAAAATGTTCTTGATCCTTTTGATGCGTGTAGATGGATTACGCAGAATGAAACATAATGACATCTACGTCTAGCGTGACAATCAGTTTTTACAAAATTTTCATCATTCCTTTCAAATCCACAACCATCAGTGAACGTAATATCAATTAATTTACGCATTTTTTTAAACAATACTTTCTAAAAGTACTTTCTGTTCTTCATACGTTTGCTTTATCAATAATAAATTGCTGTCGTCTTTGTTCACAATTACACAAAACTGTGAAACAATAAGTTAATACGACACATGACAAAGAAACATTAATAAGCATGTATCACGCAGGTGTTTTGAATTTAGAACAGGCCGTACAACGTTTACCTACTTTAGGTATACACAAGACTACAAACGATATAGAAAACTTCCAGCGAATTGAGTACTTGCAAAAAAAAACGATCTCTACTCGTCAACGAAATTATACCGCTGACGTCACAAAAAGTATAAAATACATTGCACATTTTTAACAAACTTGAACAGAACGAGAACAAAGGAAAACGCCACGTTTCAAAAACATAAAATCATGCAAGTGATATTACAGCCGCTATGGTATAGACAATTGAAGAAATACTGCCAATAAAGATACGCATAGGTAATCAAGGTGAATCTTCAACTGACTCATAAGCTGCATCTATATAAATATTATGAATTGTCGACTGACTGATTGACACATAAGCTGAAACAAATGAACGACAGTGCGAAATTTTGCTTTAAGCTCCCGATTACAACGCATTTGCAATACTAAGCAATCTTTTTTTGGAAAACTATCTAAATTATTAGATGAAAATGTCTTGCTAAAACTCGATAACGGATAGACCGATTTGGCTAATTTTGGTCTTGAATTATTTTTGGAAGTCCAGGGAAGGTTTAAAAGGTGTATTTCATCCAAAACACGAGGTAAAAAGGCTTCCTATGGCAAAACAAATGTTTGCCGATACACCAAGTCATCTATAAATATTGCATGAAGATTCCTTTTTTCTATGAGCCCAAGTAAAACTGCAGAAATAGTCTAGTAGCATACTAGTATCAAACTATACCTACTATAATAGGTACCTACATAATGATGAAGTACCTTAGATATTTACGATATTGCAGAGATATTGCGGAAAATCTACGACAAGTACCGTACCGATACGTACGAGGACGAAGTGTTGAAAATACACACATCAAAAGTGTCTAGGAATCAAGAACATATTTAGCTCTAAAAAAAATTTCTGGATTGTTCTCCTTCCTAATTCCCCATGGCTGTATCAATGACTTATCACCACATTTTGATATTTAAATTATGAATGAATTCAGATTTTTGTAAAATATATTCTTAAAATGTACTTGATCCCTAGCCACTTTTGACGTGTGTAATGAAAAAATTAAGTGATGGCGTGACGCCTTTTAATCCCAAAGCCGATGTTTCTAAGCAAATACTCACGGCTCCAGCTTATACAACCCTGAAATATCTGACCACCATCCTGCCTGATGTTAAGCAGCGATGTGGTCTACGATGGAGCACACTTGCTGGAGCGATAGACAAAAGATTTTTCTAAGTACAAACACATCACGTGCGGTCACGTGTGTGTAGATATGATGCGATGCAATAGCACTCAGGTATTTACGTATTAAGAGCATCAACGTTATGTGATGCCGCAGCATAATATGTGACAAGACAAACTAAAATATACTTTTTTACATATACTTTTGGTTTGGGCATACGGAGAGAATGAAAGTCGATTGACGAAAGAGATTTATATGGGTGATGTAATGGGCCGGGTGAGTAGAGGTCGCCCCAGAAGGACATATTATACAGACCAGATTGGTGATGTCCTGGCCGAAGGTGGCGTGAAAAGTACTCGAAACCGAAGGTCATGTATGAAAAGATGTATGATTGTAGATGAAGCGTGACAAATGGAGATCTGTAGTCTCTGCCTACCCCTCTGGGAGACAGGCGTGAAGTGGTTCACCAAGCGTATTGAACCCAACGTGACAGGGGGTGAGCCCGTCGCCGTTATTTGGTGTGCGGGTTTCACCACGATGATGTCCTTCACCATACGAGCGTTGCTTTGTGTACATAGTCTCTGAAAAGAGTCCTATTGGAACACGTCCAGTAGTCGGACTCGAACGCGCGACCTCCCGGTTACTAGTCAAGTATCCGACCAACTGGACCACAGACGCTCTCAAATACAAAGTAGAAAATAATATCACAATTTATTTAGTGTTTCATTACACACGCAAGCATCTGCAGTCGTAAAAAACACAGGTGCCTTAACCACGGCAATCGTGATAACTCAATGTATCAAGGTCAAACATTTAAACAACATTGTACGCCGGTCTAATCTCGCCGAAAAATACCACGTTCAAGGTAAAATACACAAGACATCGCGTAAGCCGAAACAATCGTACAAGGCCAAAGCAATTAGGCGATAGGCATTGCCTACAGGTGACGACTTGCCTCCAGTGGCGACACCCTTCCTCGTATCTGTCATTAGTGTCACTGTTGTCAAGATTAAACGATGAGCTTGCAATGGGGAATTTTCTTTGACGTTTTTCTGAGAGATTTTTGGGCGGGTTAGTGTCATTACTGTCATACTTGTCAAACAAATTTTGACAGCAATCACAGTTTTCCGCTCGAAAATATCTTAGAAAAACGTCAGAGATAATTTCCCATTCGTGGCATACGAAATATTGTTTTGAAAGCACTTGCATTTGCTATTTTTTATTTATTTATGTTATGGTATACCAACAGAATATTACTCATTAATACATTTTAAATATTTGTAGTTTAATACATATAGGTCTCTAGCAATATTCCTATTACAGGCGTACACTTCACTCGTAACAGATTGTATTCTTTACTTTAAATTACTATACTAATACAAAATAAACATAAACCTAATGAACTTACATTACATAAAATCAACATGACCAGTGTTGAAGGAAATAATAATAATATAATAAAATAATAGTTTTTTGACGATATTCCGATATTATTATACCCACACATATACCTACCTAGCTGGACTGCATCTGTCCATTCACTGAATCATGGTTAAAATTCGCCAGAAAACAATACTTCCATTTACACAACGGCTACTGGCGCAGACAGTGAACGGATTCGGGCGAAATCAATTCGACCGGGGCTCGGCGTCGAAACACCAATAAAATTTACTAGAAAGCATTGTTACTATTTCGGTGTGAGGCGTCAGTCATCAAAGACGGAGATCGAAGCAGTTCCGCGTTGGCCGAGCGCCAGCCGCCGCCGTAAGGGCCTGCTGCGCCCGCCACTGGATGCACCATGTATGGACCGATGGTGTTGGTTTCGGTTACCTCAACGCATCGATGGATACATTACGCGAAACCGCATTAAAAACACGTTATTTTATCAAAAATGCATTTTCGAGTAGCTAATTAGCCGTGTGGTGACGGCGAATAGAATACATGTGTCACCACCCCAGCCCAACTTTTGCCCGTCGTGGGGGTCGTAAGAGGCGACCGAGGGAGCTCTCCAGAGAACGGGCAACAGCGTTCTCTGTGAGTTAAACCACAACACCACTGCGATCGCCAACCCGCCTGCCAAGCGTGGCGATTACTGGCATTTCACGCCAAATGACGGATCTCATTGGGGGAGGCCCTCGTCCAGCAGTGGACGTTATGCGGCTGATGATGAAGTAGCTAATTAAGAAGAAAAATAGTTTCGCTACGAGGTTGCGATGAAAAGAGATGGTTTGAGTCACAGATAACATGGTCTAAGACAATAACAAGACGATGGAGACTTTTCTTTGACGTTTATCTGACAGACGGGCATAGAACTGTCATTACTGTCAAACTTTGTTTGTAAAGTATACACTATCTTACTAATATTATAAATGGGAAAATGAGTTTGTTTGTTTGTTCCGCTTTCACATGATCAATAACTGACATACGTGTTTAGACAGCGCAACCTAAGCTTCTGTAAACTACACACATCAAAAGTGTCTAGGGATCAAGAACATTTTTAGCTCTAAAAAAATCTAATTTATTTAAATCAAATCCAATCTTCTGGATTGGTCTCCTACCTAATTACCCATGCCTGTATCAATGACTTATGACCACATTTTGAATAACCTATGTATGAATTCATTTTTTGTTAAATATATTCTTGATTGCAATCTTCTAAAATGTACTTGATCCCTAGACACTTTTGATGTGTGTATATTTCGACAGCAGTCAGAAACCCTCCCGTTATGACGATTATGTTAGACAACAGACTAAATTGCATAAGACACCAAATTGCAGTGCTGTTTCTTCGAGCTGGGCTCTTCCAATCCGCGGCAGTAGATTGCCACGAGACCAAGAGCTGAGCATTTAATCACGTAGCAATAATTGCTTCCGTACATCTCTTGATATAAACAGTGCATACAGAAAAATGCATTAGTGACGCAACGTCGAGTATGACTTAATTGACCACGAGAAAGAACACTCGTTCCCTTGAGCCTCATTTCAGAGTCTTTACATGATCGGGTGCCGCCTTCCCCTCTGCCTGTTGTTTATAGTTAATTCATAAATATCGTTGGTGGTCCAGTAACAACTACGTCCCATGCATAGATTTTTAACTGAATTCAAAAAAGGAAAAGGTTCTTAATTAGTCTGTATTTTTTTACGTTTGTTACCTCAGAACTTTCGTCTGGGTGAACCGATTTGGATGTTGTTTTTTTATTTGAAAGCTGGCGCTTCCCGTTTGGTCCCATATAAATTTGGTTCAGTTCCGACAATGGCATCCATGAGAAAACTACATATGTCAATTTTTACTGGTTGAAGTCGGTTCTTTTTTCTTTAAGTTATCTACAAGTGAAGAGCGTTTGTGATATAGTTGTTCGGAGATTTTACTAGTAACCGAGAGGTCGCGGGTTCGAGTCCGGCTACTGGACGTGTACCAATGGGATTCTTTTTCAGAGAGAACTGTGGGCATTTGCTTAGCAAGTGCCTCTGCGTACCCTGCCTTGAGATTAAAAGGCGTGAAGGCAGGCATAATTATGCAGAAATAAAATAGCATCATCTTCATTACCTTGATCCTTAATCTGTTGTCCACACATTCCTTCAGGGTGGCCAGAGGCCCGTCCATATTGTCAATGCGTGTGAGCACATTTTTAATTTTCCTCCTAGGCCTGGGCACGGTCGTCACTGAAAACCAAAATAAGCTTGTGAATGATATATTTCCCGAAATAGAACGTATAACATTTCCCAGTTTGTGTGAAAATTGTGTCTATGTATGTATGTGTAATATAAGAACTAACACACTAAATAAGACAAAATAGATAAATGGAAACAACACAACAAAAAATAAATAAATAATAAGAGAAAAATCAAGTGTACCAGCCAGTGGCGTGCACACCATATAGGCAAAAAGACACTGCCTACCTTAGTATTTCGGCTACCCGACCTAATAATAGAGTTATTGCTAGATCCTTTTTTGTTGTACTCAAGAAATAGGCTATCGAAGGCCCTGTGTTTTGTTGGTGAATAGATAGGTACGTTCCTATATTTCGTAAAGACAAGTTACCTATACATAGATGTCAATCCTTGGGGATTACTGCCTACCTTGTCGTAAAAGCCAGTGCACGCCACTGGTGTCTATGTATGTGTAATATAAGAACTAACACACTAAATAAGACAAAATAGATAAATGGAAACAACAAAACATACTTTTTTTTTGTAAAAAACAAGACAAAAATCAAAAGTTTACCATCTCTGTGATAATGGCGCTGAACGTGTGCCAGGTCTCAAACTAGTAATAGGGTAGAATAATACCACAGTTACCTGCGGCCTGTTGTCTAACATAATCATTATGTTAGTATTTTCACTATCTGATTAAATCCAAAACGAAGTGGATTCATAATCTCAGGAGTGTTGCACACAATTATGCTAACGGTTGGAAAGCATCTCTATCACACTTGAAAGTTTATCAGCCCTATCTGTCTCTCTGCTGCATCTATAATTAGAAAATATCTTGTATGTATTGCGTCTAGGCGAGCCACAGGTACCAGGGTGGCATAGATCGGTCGGCGATCGCGAATTACTTTCACTCGGCTATCCCCGGGCGGTGACCGCGCGCGGGGTCGTCGAACGCGGGGCGCGAGCGCGGGAACGCCGGAGCGCCATTCAGCATGGCCGCGCCGTGTTTACACAGATGCGCGCCGAAACGCGCGCCGTTGCGTCACTTCCGCCTGACCGGACACCGGCTGCGGCTGTGTGCGGCGACGTTTCGCGATGTAGGTTAACACATTTGACAACTTGTCAATGCAATTTAAAAACAATCCCGCTTCACACACTGAGTGCGTCCAGTATCTGCCGTTCAGGATATTAAGGCGACAAGAATGGAGCGACATCAATGGGCATCGAAGTTGTCTGTAGTAAAAGGAGGTGGGGACGTTGACGCTGCGTAAGCGCACGCATTCTGATATCGGCTCGCGGCCATTGTTATCGCATTGCAACGAATATAGGCACCTACGTATGATGGTAACCTGCACGAGTAAGTTGATAACTAACCCAAGCGCGCTCGCCGCTTTGTTGATACATCGTTTGCAAACAAAATGCCTAATTAAGTGCAAACACTAAATAACTATAATACAAATAGTATTCGCGTAGGAATTCTAACTAAAGTGATTTGTTAAGACGGCCATCACAATCCACATAGTGTTTATCGACATCGATACTTTGGGTAGAACAGTTTAGGTACGTCACTTGGTAATCCAGAATTCAGCATGGCAGACAATCGGTGGCGTACCGTCGCCGCACCATTGATTGTTTACAATCTTATATAAGAAATAAATAAATACACAAGAAATAAATAAATATTTTTTTACACGGTCACCTGACCCCAAACTAGGATCCCCTGTACTATGGGTGCCAGAGACTGATATACATACATAAATACTTTTTAAATACATACATAGATAAATAAAATACCCAGACGCACACAACAAATGCCTCAGCTCATCGCTAAAGCATTATGTCCGTGGCGGGAATCGAACCCGCGTCCATCGTCCTAGAGGCCTGATGACCATGTCCTGATAAAAATGCACGGATATTTTTTTTGTGTTCGATTTTTATTGAAAGACTGTTGTAAATAAAATAAATAAATACACTTCACGCCTTTAATCCCAAAGCGGGGTAGGCAGAGGCACTTGCCGAAGCAAATGCCCACGGCTCACTAAGCGTATTTAACCCAACGTGACAGGGGGTGAGCTCATCGCCGTTGTGGGGTTCACACACCTTGTGGTGTGCGGGTTGACTATTGCGAAATACTGTTGTAAGAGATATCGGTAATTGTGCGAATCAGCACCTTTATATGCGTACAACTTGTACATAAAACCACAGAATAGAAATTACAAGCTAACAAGACATAAAGTCTACAGAGTCTACGTCAATTAAGGTTCATCGTTGTGAGTTTATATCTGAGTTTTATGAGGAGCTAGATAATATAGGTACACCCTCAATGACTAGTTGCATGTAAGAAGCTACATTAAAATGCAAATCTCTTGCAAAACTCAACAGCAATTCACTTTGGCCACATTCATTAGCGTTTCTTACATCAGTACTTATTCAAGCTCTTTCCAATTGACCTTTCAACTTGCGGACAATTACAATAACGCATCGAGCACTCGCATTGGATGCTTCATATCGTACAACGTAGCAGGACAGCCCCAAGGGCCATGTTTTAGACTAGAACAATCAACGACTTCCTTCGTTATCCTGTTTGCTGTACAATTCTATAAATACCAGTGGCGTGCACACCATATAGGCAAAAAGCCACTGCCTACCTTAGTATTTTGGCTACCCGACCTAATAATAGAGTTATTGCTAGATCCTTTTTTGTTGTAATCACGACATAAGCTAACGAAGGTCCTGTGTTTTGTGGGCGCGTAGCCTATGAACCTATATTTCGTAAAGACAAGTTACCTATACATATAGGTGTCAATCCGTGGGGTTTACTGCCTACCTTGTCGTAAAAGCCAATGCACGCCACTGATAAATACCTTGTTTCCTTTTTAAAGAAAATTAAATCCAATCAAACTTTCGTATTCAAAATCCCTTAATAGTTTCATAACCATTTCCAATAATTCAGTATTTCCTTGTTTTGTTTTTTATTCCCGAAGAATTTGAGCTGTGTGTTCGCTGGTATTTTAAGTCAGGCAACTTTTCCTTTTGAGATGACAGTCGTTTCTCTCATCCAACGTAGCCCGCGATAGCCTTTGACACGCTGTATGGGAACCAAGCAAGGCCGATCTGCGAAATCTGGCGGCTCGACCCCCGAGTGCTGCAGCGCCAAACGCACGTCAATGACCGATGCACCTAGAGGGAGACAGAGCACCATACGCCCGTCCCGCTCATGTGGAAAGCGAGGAATGCAATAAACGGTGATGATGAAAGTACAATTCGTCTATTCTCCTGGGATTCATCCTCTAGCTTTAAATATAACAAATTCGTGCGCGTGCGCTTCAATTGCATAGGTACATACTTTTCTTTCTAATCAACGAGCTCGTAATTTATAGTGTCAGGTTTTCTGACGTAAAACATGATGCCTGCAACTCGACCACGAGTTTCTGTATCCACTTATGTACCTGCCAATCAGGAATAGATAAAAGTTCCTAAGATTAGTTCTGATTTTGAGAGAGCTCGTGGTGGGTTACACACAGTTCTGACTAGCTGATGGCTGATATAGAACTGCTGGAGCGTTCGAGATATTAATTCGCACACCAACAAAAACCAGGTGTCTGATCTGAAACTGGAGGACCAATTCTGCAACATCGCAGCTATTAATGCAACAATGATTTGCAAAAGACAACATCAATATTGAACTAAAGATACCAGCAATACGAAACCTTTGCCACGGTAATTTATTAATTTATTTGCATGAGATTCACGAACAGAACTAAAACCCTAACATACTATAACAGAATATATATTATATCGGTGTCTTGGTGCAAACCCCAATCCCACGAAGACACACAACCAAATTCTTGTGAACACAAAAGATATACAAAAAAAAATGTTCAAAGTAGAGGATAAGATGACAGAGCTCCAGCTACCAACGAAGATCAGCTTCCGAAAAAATCGTGAAGGGTGCAGAGTAAACCTAAGATGTTCAAAGTGGACGATGAGATGGGTCCAGCCATAGGTCCAGCTACCGAATCAAGAAAATTGTGCGTTTGAAATGAAGCAAGTAGACAGAGGCCCGTACGCCGGGGGGCAGGTAGGGCTTGGGTTGTGGTGGGCTTGTCCCTGATTAAGGACCAGGTACCGACAGAGGCCAGCTTCAAAAACAGTCGCGGCTGATGCAGGCTGAGTTCTCACGTGTCCCGCCACGCGGACAATATCGCGCTTTATAGACACCAACTCGTAAACGCAAATTGCCCACGTAGAAACGTATCTGTTGCATTAATGCGATTAAATATTTAATAGACGTATGCATACACGTTTTATAGCGCATTAAAAGAACACATTTAGCTCAGGTTAAACGTTTTGCTGTGAATCTAGTAGGTTTTTGTTTGTCTGATTGAATGGAGGTACTTATTCATCCCACCATTGACCGTTACGAAGTTACCGCGCTAGCATAATGTATCGCTCGTTATTTTATCCATAAGGGGTAGTAGCAAACATAATCCAAATACAAATTTATAACAAGGCTATCTCAAATAAACCATATATGTTTCATGGCGCAAGGCGCAACCGAAAGAATACTCAGGCAATGGAATAGGCACACTCAAATTGCTCTAAACCTGAGATCTAAACTCCAAATATTCAGAAAATATAAATCGCTTAAAAAGTTTCACAATATCTTTTTCAAAGATTTTCCCCAAACCAGAAATTTTCTGACCAGCCAGTTACAAGTTGGAGGGCAAGTTTTGAAAGAAAGAAAAAAAGTAATCGTGGCTCGTGCAAGGCCGGGCGTCGTAGTCGGGGGCACTGGGTCACGGGCGCCATGCAAATGAGATGATGCTATTGTCGATCGGGCTACGTCATAAAGTTTTTGAACTTTAAAGTGTTTACGTACTTCATATTCACGGAACAATGTACTTCCTTTATTTTTCTTTGCATCTCATTATATAGAGGAATACTGCTTTGTCAAATTCGCGAAGTTACAGGCGAAGAGGTATCCTATCTCGATTAATACTTTCTTTGAAAGGCTTTACGTTTTCAGCATATAAAGTGTCAGATACACTGATGGTCATCCAATTTTGTAAAGAAAACCCACAGCCACGTTAAACAGTTACCTCTTTTCATTCATAGATCCCTCTATCTTCTATGAATGATAATAACTGTACCTATCTGAAAAGAAATTCTCCTTTTTTAGAACGTCTGATGCACAACAAATTGTAACCTAATTAGACAGCTCGCTTCTCCTTACAGTATCCTTGAAAAGCTAATGTGTCACAATTGTTTACAGTGAGCTCTCTCGTTCCGGCCGTAGGTATCTCACAAACAAGCCTCTAATAGGCGCGCGCCGTCTCCACTTACCAAAACACATCATTTGAGTCATACAAAATAGACCAATGGAAAACTTTAAATCAATTCCACGTACACTTCCTCCTTCTTTTGTATTCAGAATATTTTAGAAACACTTCCATCATACATACCTACGTAGTAACAACACAGATTTATATTTTGTATGAGATCGAAGTAGGTACGGCATGTTTGCAACATCAAAGGCACCTCCCCGGACACCCAGAAGCCTGTCAGCAGCACAGAACCAACTGTCTACGATCTCCGAAGCAACGCAAGAACATTAGAGACCCAATCTGTGGTCGTTGTACCGTCCGCAAACTCGTTGCATTTCATTTTCGACGCACCTTGTTATTCAAATTGTAGTGCGGCTACCGCGTGGGGAACTGAATAGGCTAGCGGTACTAGGGTTCCTGGAGAGCATGTGTGGTCCGTGAGCAGCAGGGTAGCCCGGGGGCGGGGGCACGGGCAGGTGGGGCGGGGAGGGGACAGGTCGACGGCCGCATGCCACGTGGTGCGATGAACGCATGGCCTAGCACAGCGCTAGGCTTCACAGACGACCTGACCTCGCTTAATAGTACCTAAGGGACATTCGTCTTCGACATTCATATTCAGTAACGCTGTTGCAAAGCGTCACTTTCTTACAAAATGGTTAGGTGTCCTTAAAACTTCTCATAAAGTAGGTGTTCAATCATAAAAATTTAAATTGAAGAATTCAATTCATAAAATTAAATAAAACCCTCCGGACGACTTCGACATTATCTTAATCTTATCACTTTCTCGGCTCGTCTCTTTTTTAACTTGCCATTTTCTTACTTGTCCTCTCTCTTGTCTCCGTCCTAACCTGACTCCTTCCTAATTCGTTTCAAGTAAAACTTGGTAAAGTTCTTATGTTTAAGTAAATGCATGATTCAAAGAGACGAGTTCAAAACATGTCGATATCGTCCAGAGTGGACACGAGTTAGGAACGAGTCAATTTTAAAAGAGAGATAAAGTAAAGAAATGTCTAGTTAAAATAGAGACAAGCTGGGAAAGTGACAAGATTAAGAAAATGACGAAGTCGTCCGGAGGGAATAGAAATACACTTCACGCCTTTTAATCCCAAAGCGGTGTAGGTAGAGGCACTTGCTAAGCAAATTCCCACGATTCATGATCCGAATGGGAACGATGGTTGAACCCATCGCCGTTATAGGGTTCACACGATGTTGTCCTTCACCGTACGAGCGTTGCGTTGCGTAAATAGGCTCTGAAAGAGTCCCATTGGTACACGTCCAATGTAGTAGTCAGTACCAGACCCGCGACCTCCCAATTGATTGCAAGTCGAGTATCCGACCAACTGTACCACAGACGAATTAATGTTTTATTAAATACGTAAATAACATAACGTACGGAATTCCTAGTGACGTGAACAGAACTTAGGTATCCTTAAGGTGACCTGACTGACAATACTGTCGAACCCTAAAACATTTACACGGAAAAATAGCAAACCTATTGACGAGTCCATTAATCCAATTGTAGTCCTTTTTACGTGGCTAACCATCGCGGAGCTATTTAGTAAACATTCACTAAAAATATTTCGCTCATTTACTGCAACAACGGGATATTTCACATTTTTTTGTTATTGTGAAAAGAATCCAAAGTAAAAGTAATAAGATTCTTATTTCAACAGTGTCACATTTTGAGATGTCGCGTTGTTGCAGTAAATGAGGGATTTGGTCTCCTCATCTTATCAATAAACCGTGGGCATATGCTTTAGCATGTGCCTCTGCTTACCCCGCTTTGCAATTAAAAAGCGTGAAGTGTATTTATTTTTTATTTTTATCTTATCAATATTGTTACCCTTCGTAACGGGCATTCAATTACTCACTTATTTTTAACCGACATCGAAAAATCAGGAGTTTCTCAATTTAACTGTATTTTTTACTACTTGTAAAGTTTCAACTGCGTAAACCAATTTTGATGATTAACTTTCATTTAAAAGGTGGTGCTTCCCGTTTGGTCCCACTTCAATTTGGTTCGGTTCTGACCATGGTGTCTATGAGAAATTGAATGTAAGACTTAAAGTTTTAATTTAAGTTACAATTGAGGAGGTTAGAATCAAAACATATTAATTTGCTTTTCTACCCCTAAGCGTCTTTGTACATTTTCAAATATATAACTTCACTACATGTACTATTTTTTTTATTGTTTTTGAGAAATAATAGATTTCATGTACATGTACAAGGGAATGGATTATTTATGTTTTCTTCTGAAAGGGCCAAAGAGTGGTATA
>SJJU01073133.1:0-24932 GCA_012932125.1 Conopomorpha cramerella
TTGCAGATGATCTCAAATTGTATAGTAAAATTAATTGTAAAGAAGACTGCAAAAAACTGCAACAAGATATCGACCGGGTAGTGAAATGGAGCGAAGACAACATGCTTCAATTCAATGTTACGAAATGTGTCGTTTTATCAATTACTAGAAAGCAAAAAACTGTAAATAACATATACAGAATTGGCGACATGCAATTAAAATCAGTGTCACAGGTTAGAGACTTAGGCGTCCAGATCACGGCAGATCTTTCATTCCGTGAACATATCACACAGAAATGCAAAAAAGCTTTTCGGAATCTGGGCTTCATACTTAGAAGAGTACATGGTTTTACGAACATCAAGGCCATTGAAGCTCTTTACAATAGCTTAGTAAGAAGTCAGTTAGAGTGCGACTCCATCATTTGGGCTCCGCAGGAAGTTAAATATAAAACGATGCTGGAACAAATTCAGAATAAATTCATTCGGTATTTATACCTGCGGCAATATGGCGTGTATCCATTTTACCCACTCATGTATCCTACCCTATTTATTCTGGGTATGGTGGGGTATAATCAATTGGGGGTCAGAAGGGATGCTGCTCTGGTAACATATGTTTTTAAGGTACTCCGAGGTAAAATAGTGAATCCTAACATACTCTGTAGACTCCACTTGAACGTCCCGGATGGGTTTGTGTTTCGTAGACGTCGACCTTCTTTGTTTGTAATACCACGCGGAAGGAGTAACTTGTTGACCAATTCACCTTTGTCCTGTGCTTTACGAATCATGAACGTGATTGCTGAATCGGCAGATATTTTTCAGGTTTCTCTGGGAGAATTCACAAAGATAGCACTACATACTATTAGCTATTATATGTAAATAAAATCGAACTTTATCGCATTAGGCTAAGCCTGTAAAGATAAATGTTTATGTGGAAATAAATAAATAAATAAATAAATAAACATTTTTTCTTAGATTTTAAATTTTATAATTGGACGGAGAGTGCAGGACGCCGGTGGCGTGCACACCATATAGGCAAAAAGACACTGCCTACCTTAGTATTTTGGCTTCCCGACCTAATAATAGAGTTATTGCTAGATCTTTTCTTGTTGTATTTAGGACATTGGATAACGAAGGTCCTGTGTTTTGTGGGTGAGTAGATAGGTACCTATGTTTCGTAAAGACAAGTTACCTATACATAGGTGAGAATCCTTGGGGATTACTGCCTACCTTGTAGTAAAATGATGATATGCGCAAAATGGCTGGCAGAAGCTGGATGCGAGAAGCCGCAAACAGATCACAGTGGCGTGCAATAAAAGAGAGAGGCCTATGTCTAGCAGTGGACAAGTACGGGCTGATGATGATGATAAATTGGACGGGGCCTTTGGTGTAATGGTCAGCGAGTCTGCTTCTGAGCCCTGTAGTTCTGGGCGTACCTATAGATAGGCGTACCTAAAACGGGTGCTTGGGATAGTGGGTGTCGAAGTGGGGTCTCTAGCACCTGCTTGTACGGCTCCGAGAAAGGCGGCGGTTACCCTATGACCGGGTAGCCCACAAGCCACCCAAGACCCCATGTTTGCTTTTATACCGTAGAGCCGTGGATTCGAATCCCACTTATGACAGGTACTTTAGTGATGAGCTTTTGTATGTATTTATACAGAAGAAAAATACATAAGTAAAACATATTTCTAATTATTTTCGCGCCTTGCTAGGGCTACAGGTGGTTAAAAAGTAATCTTAGTCTTTTATTTATTTCTTTACACGTACACACTTTAACGTCATTACACGCCATGTAATCTTATTGCGATTAAAGAGGTGAGATCTCGGTTAGCTTTTATATAAATTATAGGTGGGTATCAACATTCAAACGGATTCGACGTATGCACCTTATAAATTACTATCTTTAACAAGACACAGTGATAAAACGGACCACCCAAGTGTGAAAAATACCGCAAAGTGTTATAAATAAATTAAGTCCAACATAAACATCAACATGATTTAGCGACTACTTCAGAGAGCTTTCATTTCATTTGGTTCTGTGTAAGCACATATTTTACAACATTAATCTATTCTAGATTTATTCTGGCGGTGATACCCGCAGTTTATACTACTCCACAGGAAAACGTTTATATGTTATTCCAATTTATAAGCTATGCTGTTGTAAAGTTTCATTGAAATCCTTTTAGTGCTTCTGAAATTCGTTTATAATATTAGTAGTTAGTAGGATAATGGAAGCGCGTCGTATGTGTCGGACCCGTTGGTGCAGTGGTCATGTCTGCCTCTATTCCTCGGGATCTTGGGTTCGATTCCCAACGCTGATACTTAGGTGATGAGCTTTTAAGTACTTGTTGGATGTGTCTTGGTATTTTATTTAAGTATAAATAAATAAATATTTTACAACAACACACACTTTGCCTTCATCCCATGTTAAGTAGCTAAAGCACTTGTGTTATGGAAATCAGACAACGAAATATACTTACTTAAATACTTTTTTTTTTCTTTTTAAATACATACTTATACAAATAAAACACCCAGACACATCCAACAAGTACTTAAAAGCTCATCACCTAAACACCTGCCAGCGGTGGGAATCGAAACCACGGCCCTATGGAGCAGAGGCAGACATGCTGACCACTACCCCAACGGGCCCGTCGATTTATATAAATATATATTTAAAAGGTGTCTGAATTCCATAACATAAGTGCTCGAGCTACTTACTTAACATGGGATGAATGATATTTTGTAATCTATTACGTGCGCGTGAATAGAATTCAAAATCTTTGACGGAAATGTGCGTTGGCTACACACGACGTCGTACATACCTCAGCGATATACATATGAGCCATAAAGTAAGATTTACTTGGAGTGGAAACGATAAATTGTTTCGATATTTCCAGTGAGTACTCACTCGCTTCGGTACTGAAAGTCAATCTGTAGGCATAGCTTCGCTCTTGAAGCTACCTACCTACGCATGTCACGTTGAAAGTGCTTGCTATGTAACAAAAGTCAGCTAAGGACAATACGGTAAAACAGCAATTACAGTAAATGTTAGGTACTGAAGCACTACACAATGATAGTAGGTGGGACTTGGAACAACAGACTGGCGGTGGGCGGAGCTCGCGGCGCAGTGATTTACTCCAACATTCAAACAAATTATGATTTTACCAACTACACATACGCTTCACTTTACTGAGTTTTAACGGATGTTTCCTACCTACTACTTATTATGTTCACGAATCATGCATTCTTTACTTAAGTAGTACCTAGTTCTATTTCTAGAGTTTTATTGTCCTATTTTATGGCTATGAGGAACACGCCCTATTGGAAACGGCGTATTGTGTTCAATGTGTTCTTTTTCTTTATTAAGCTTACATAGTTCGTTTTCAGTTAAGGGTAAGTATTGCAAAAATAGTTTAACGATAAAAACAGGACATTGTGCAAACAAGTTAATTTTCTCACATGAATGTGAATGTGCGTTTCGATTAATTTTCTTGTTAATTGAATTGCTGCGCATCAATGTGCTTTAAGGTATATTGAGACATGTGTAGAGCCGCCTACTACCATTGGTATTAATAGCGATAGGTATCCGCCTGTTAATTTTAATGAAGACATTGGCATATGCCACAATGTAAGCTTATAACAAACTTGGCTTAAGGACTTTCAGCGCCGAAGACTTCACGCATAACCCCGACAGTGCCGTAAAAGTTTTTACAACGTTTTTTTTGTATTCTACCATCGAATTAGTTTCGTAATCATAGAAAGCTTTAAACGGTACGGTTAGAGAGGTGTTCTTATGTATTAATTAAATGTACATAAAGGATTAGTACAGTTTTGCTTGTTTTTTCACACCGTCCTAAAATTGTAAAATCATAAACTCATGCGTCCGCGACACAAAATTCAGAAGAAAATACTCAATAGGTGTGAATCTAATGTTGGCTCATGAACTTGAAGCCATTCGTGTGACGTGAGCTCCCATTGGTCTCGTAGGACTATGAATAAATGTACTTCAATTAAAATTCGCTCACATTTTGCAATCCTTGATTCTTAGAAGCATATCATCAAACATATCTCATAATCAATTTGTCTTTACTACAGTATTGCTATGTCTCTTCTGCTATTCATCACATTTATTCTTGCATTCATGTAAATTTCGAGCTCGTGGTTGATTTGGTCAATTAGTGCCCGACGAGGTTTTCCTTTTCAGGCTTTTAGAGAGGCCAATCACAAACCTAACCACCAAAGCTTTTGGCCTTATCCTAGTTGAATTTTCATACTCGACTGTCTGGGATAATATTAGTATACCGTTAGGCCTCAATTAAGGACACACGTCGCGTCGGGCACCCGTACATTACCATCGTTTTTGACGGTCAAAATATATGGACGTCCGACGCGAAGCGCAAGTCACTGCGTGTCCCTAAGTGAGGCCTTATGCACATTTAGAGGTAAATTGTTTATCTTACTGTTATTTCAACATCAGCTATGTATCTATATACACTTTCCAATCGTCAACAAACTATCTATGATAATTCGACTCATAGATAATAACAATTCCGCGGCTCGTAATCTTATATTGCCTTGTAACATTTTACTAACTGTCGAGTTTAATTAACAGTGCCCCGGTATCTACATTCCTATGTAGAATATAATCGATAATTTACCTTACGAGGTTCACATTAAATATATTGAAGCGCATGTGGAGTGAATGTCTTCATTTTACGATCCTCCTTTAGGTCGCATTTCTATTTTGCAACTTTGTGGGAGTAATGAGAGTGTTATTCCGGAAACAGCAGTATTTTATTGAGCATTCAACTGCGCTATGTTAACTTTAAAATATGTTACTGTTGCTAGTTAATTTTCTACGCGTGGTTAACTATAGAGGATCTATTATTCTAAAAATATTTAACTACCTAATACCGATTGCGGTAGCAGTTTTTTTTTTTCTTACATTTCAGTGCTATTTCACTCGGTTGCTTCATTTGTTTCAAACAAACGTAGACACTTCCGCCTACCCCTAAGGACGTTCAATATAATGTACCTATTTAAAAAAACAGATAATTACCTACTTACCGTGGTTAGGTAATTATAAAGTTAGAAAAGTGTACGTGCGCTTTTAGCTCTAGGTCCAAAAAGCTGTCAAATGGACATGGAAACTGACAACTTGATATACGTCAACTACAACAAAAACATTGGCATTAAAAACAGTTAAAACATTGACAAACTACTGTACGTAGTGCTGTATGTAGTTTGTCAATGTTTTAACTGTTTATGACTAGGACGGTTATTCTATTAATGTTAATACCACCGCCACTGTTGAACGCCGTCACCAGGTCCACGTACGTACGTGCGTCACCATCCCAGAACACCTTTTCCCGTCTTGGGGGCGTGAGAGGCGACCGAGGGAACTCTACAGAGGACGGGCAGCAGCGTTCTCTGCGAGTTAAAAACCACTCGCCTGCCAAGCGTGGCGATTATTGGCATTTCCACCCAAATAATCATGGAATTCATTGGGGAAGGCCCTCGTCCAGCAGTGGACTTCATGTGGCTGATGATGACGATACCACCGCGTGTCGAGCCGCGAAATTAATCATAGATATTTAATTAGTATGAAGTCAGTGTGCGTTGCTTTAAAAAATATGTAGGTACCCAGCTAGAGTTTCTGTTGTCTAATAGAATGTTTTGAAATAAATACACTTCACGCCTTTTTTAATTGAATGTTCGTTCATATATATCATATTTTGAGATTACAGCAACATCATTTAAATCAAGATACTAATGTTGGTATCTTGATTTGAATTGTACTGGAATGCTGCAATTCGCGTGTCTGTCACGCTCTGTTCACTTTATTTATACTTTTGGTATCTACTATCTAAACTTAGATTAATCAAAAATATTCGTAAATATTCTTAGTACTAGTTTACTACTTTGACAACTTAAGTTGTTAAGTTGTAGTTTTTTACCGACGAAAAAACGAAGGAGGTACCTACTCAAGTCGATGCCTACTATTTTATGTATGATCACGCATTACTTTTTACAGAGAAGTCCGATTTCGATTTTGATACTTCTTTTTCTTTATTTAACACGAAGTTGGTCCCATATAAATTTGGAAAATAAATTCCAAACCTAAGTGTATTAAAACAAAGGATGATTGATTTGTAATGTATGACCACGCATAATGTTTAGGTTTATTCTCTGATAACTTCGTCACTAAAACTCGTAGAGGCAACTGGTATTGGTTGAAGCCCGTCCTTTATTCTTTAAAATAATTTCCTCTGAATTCATATAGTAAACATAACAAAACAGATGAATTCTTACGTAACATAACTCCCTTAACATAAACAAATACCTAAAACATTTCACGTCAATTCTTCAGAAATAGGTACATCTACATATAGAAAACAATTACCATTTTGGCCGCATGCAAAAACAATGGGCAACTAATGAACTAGCGGCCAGTATTTGCAATTGTTTCGGTCGAGAGTAGGGTGACCATACATTGGGACTGGTGTGAGCTAATCTTATCGACAACGTCCGGTGGGCCGAGCGTAGAGTCACGTCTCTAGAACAATGTTGCCACTGTGGAGTCTTTGTTCCTAAACTGAATGAAGCTGTTCATACTATTTTATCGTTTCGCGCTATCAGTGACCTTTACTTTAAAAAAAAAAATAACAAGTAAGTAGGCAATTTACTGTGGGTCATGTAGTGAAAATTAGAAATGTTTATTTTAAAAGAAAGATGTGTTATTACACAGATATTGTACACATCTATTTACGGGTACCACGATTTTCGCCCTACGCATCTACGTCATAAGACCAGCTAGCTATTTATTTAATAATTTCTGAAAACAAACGGATTATAAGGATATTTTTCTTACATAAGTTCCTTTTCCCCTACCTATTATTCATATATCAAATACAATTAAGTTTAACAATCTAATTAAATTCGTACATGCATGTATTATACTAAAAAATATTTAAAATCGCTTACATCGACATTATTTCAAAACCCTGCAATCCAAAAACATATTTATTTCTTATGAAATGTACGAGCCACTCGTTCATCTCATATCTGCATTCTCTAAGACTCCAGAAACGGGCATTTTTTATGGAATTTTCGTTTTGTTTACATTTAATATTTTTTTAATGATTCTGGCAGCTGCGGTATTGTGGCACGTCACAATTATGAAGACATAAAACCCAGTGGTAGCTTGTAAAGCGGCGCCGGCTAGTGGTCAGCTCGCGGGGACTCTGAGGTGATCAGACCTCGATTATTATCGCGGTTTAGGTACGATGCACGGGATTTTATACATTCATCTGTCCCTAATCTAAAGGGAATAAAGTTTATATCGCCATGCGTTCTAGTCAGTTTTGCGACGCAGCTTTGAGACTGAACTGTATTAACATTACAGATGTATCAATTTTCTTTAAACATTATACGTATACTATACGTTTGGTGTGAGTTGTACCTAAAAGGACTCGTAAAAGGTTTGTAGAGGTATTATCCAACGAAGCATTTTCGATTGTTCATCCAGATAGCATTTTATTGAGTACCTACATTCCTTGATACTGAACATTCCTGTCGAACTATAAAGTTAAATGATTTTCCAGAATAAGAGGGATTCTTGTGCGTGTTTTGTGATTGCGCTGATTTGTAGATAACCATGGATATTTGCTTGTTCGACCATCTGCTCAGTATCAGTGGTGGTGGACCATCACATTTCAATGCTGCATAACGCGGTAAAACGCTGGATCAACTAGAAGTCTTCTCTTTAACTTGGAATCGGTGTATTATTTTCAATTACCACCATATTATTATGTTACACTAATCCCACCACACACTAGTAGGTATCTACGAGAGAAGTACTTAGAATTTTGAAAAGATAGAATTAAACTAATTACTCGTTGGTTTAATCAGATTGATTTTCTAAGAACTTACAGTTTGACCCTCGTTTGACCCTACCATCGAAAAAAATGTTTTGGAAAGAAAAAACGAAGAAGTCATTTGTAGGTCTCCTCACTTTCCGACTAAAGCTCTTTAAACCTCAAAGTAACGATTCAGAAGGGGTTTCTCTCCTACGTAGTGTAAACCGTACATTTATTGTTCATTTAAATTGAATGAATGTTCAGTCGCATCAATTTCTTGGTAAAGAACAAAAATATTGTGTCAATTTGTAAGTCATAATCATCATTTTTCCTCTGCTGGATAATACACTCGGGAGCAATGAAATCGACTCATTTTATTATTGCAACCAGTAGTATACTGAGTAGATTTCATTGCTCCCGAGTGTAGGCCTCTATAACTGCACGCCACTGTGTTTTGTTTTCGGCTTCTCACATCTAGCTTTTGCCGGACACATGCCTCTGCTTTCTTAGCAAATGCGTGAACAGTGATACACAAAGAACGCCACGTCTGTCTCCTAGGAGCCATCAAAGAGGTATTATTTATATGCATTACCTGCTTTTACAAAACGATTACACGTATTCTTTCTATTGAAGAAGCACCTCTAAATACTAGAACTATTTGTCGCTTTACCCTGTGTATCCAATACGCAAATAAGCATGCCTTACCTGAAATTTGACTGTCAATTTTACAGCAAAGTTTACGATTACTGCAGCTGTAAACTGTACCTACATAGCAGTGTCTGTGTTATCATTAGATCTTGAGGTTCATATATACCAGGAAACCTGTCTTTTTAAGTACATATTTAACTTAAATGAATTCACATAAGTGAATAGATAAGATGGGAAATATTTCCTGCAGTAACAGGTACTTCATTTTATTATTACACTTCTCGGGAAATTAAAAATAAAAGAATTCATGTAGTTAGAGCCGTGTGGACGGCGAATAGAATAGGTACAAGTGTATTCGTCCACACGCTGTACACCCCAGCACAACTTTTCCCAACGTGGGGGTCTTCAAAGGTCTCCAAAGGACGGGCAGCAGCGCTCTCTGTTATTTAAACCATAACACGATCGCCAACCCGTCTGTCAAGCGTGGCGATTATTGGCATTTCCCCCTAAATGATCATAGGGACAAGTATGGGCTGATGATAATGATCATAGGAAGCCCACGTAGAGCAGTGGACGTCGAGGTATAGTGGAGGTGGAGGTAAAGTAAAATAACCCTATTGATTGTTTCTGGAGGACAGGAGTAACGTTTTTTATTTGTGTATTAAAACGCTAAATTATAAATCTTCATGCACACATCGCATTGTTGGAACAAAAAGGACCCAATACGAAACAAGCCGATTTTGTAATTTAAGTTTTGTATCTTTTATGTAGAGGTTCAATTTCATAAAACGATACATTTTGTTTTGTGTCACTTTTGTTCTAACTGTGCGACATAATATAATATGCGCATGTTACCTTAAAAATTGTAGGTAAGTATAGAAAATGACTGAAGCAAATATAGCAATATCTTGTTAAGTTTTATTAATAGTTATGGACAGATTAATTGTTATACTCGTAGTTTTAAGAAATTGAGCAAAGGGTTAACCATAACGATTCGTCCATCTTAGTTTCGATTACTAGGGCAAAAATTAATGAAGGAGCCATGACCATAATTCGTAGCCGTTTTATGATAAAACCCAGCCCATATTTCGTCCTCTTTTAAAATTGTATACCTATTCTATCTCATTCTGACGTTTACTAGTCGAAAGAAACATCACTAGAATTTCAACATTAAACATTGTAGTCAAAATGAAGAGACCACGATTATTTGATGGTAGGTACCTATTTAATTAGAACGCTAAGGTTCTACCCATAACATTAGGAATTACGGCCGTAACACACTTATACATGAAAATAATATGATTATAATAATGTGCACTCCTTAGGCCAACATCTTCGTTAAAGATGTAGGCACTTATCTAAATACGTAAACTGTATTGAACACAATGCCAACAAGGTAATTTGTTTGCGCTCGTTAAGTACTTGCTACTTATATATGTGATTCCTATGTAGAACTTCCATGTACCTTCGTAGAACATTAACGCTACGCAGTTAAGTTTACTACCTATAGTTTTAGTGAGTAAGTAACAAGCTTGTAACAGGGTCAAGGGGGGGAGGACGGTAAGGAAACTCCGCGCACTAACCGCTCAATGCAGCCAGTAGGCGTTAGAGAAAAAAAAACCGGTTCCACATTCAAAGCGATTACGCCGGCCAATCGGTGAGCGGGGAGGCGTGGCGCCGCGCGCCGATTGGCTCGCCTCCCAAGCCGTAGAGATGGGAACCAGTCGATAGTGCGGCGGTCGAATGAGTAGGTAATGTTTTATGGACTTACGCGCTTTCACGAAAACCTAAAACCACGTAACGAATAGTAATGGCTTGATTATGGTCACGATATTGTTAACGCGCCGTGAGATTTATTCCGTAATGTTGTGTCGGTGTTCGCGTTTTTGTTTCTGTATTTTTATTTTAAAGTATTTTGATACTTATTTTTATTTTATTGCCTCGTGTAAGTTACTGTAATGCCTAGTTATTTTTTAATGAATGCAGTATTCGAGTATTTAAAAGCGTATTATTTTCGTTTTAAGTTGTTTTATTTTTGTGTGTAGGAATTTACAATTATTTATAAATTATGTTTAGTCGTTGGAAAGAGTAGAAAATAAATTTACAGCCAGCTGGTAATTAATATACTTAGGTATATTATATGTACATTCTGGACTAATTTACACGACATTGGCGTGACACAGACTTTTCCAGGACTTATCAGGACCTATTTCTAGAATATACCTCGTAACTTTTAAGAAGTATCTAATTATTCGTGTCAGTTTACGACGAGCATTGCGTCTGTTAGGTATGTCCAAAGTTCACTCATTCGTATGGAAAACATAAGATGGCCGGATTTTCTTTTTACTTTGTGTTTTTAACGTTATATTGATACGGTTATTATATACGGTATTTATATTGCGAGACCACCAACCATTTCTATTGTTCTTAGTGATAAAAAAAAAACTTTAAGCTGAGGTAAAACCTTTAGTTGACGATTCTTGAATTATGGTCTTTCAGGCTTGTACTTTAAATATGTTAGTCCTTTACAAACGCAAAAAGAGACTTGAAATACATACTTGGAAAGGAAAACAAATAACGCAAAATCACAATAGGTAAAATTAAATTGATTCAATACCTATTTTAAAAGTCGCCAGCTATATGCACTCATTGTTTTGTCGTACGGTGAACGTGGCCGCTATAAAAGCTTCGAGGGCATTTATAATTTGCACAGACCAGTGATAAAATATAACACAAAAACGTCTTTTACGACTTCTCGGAACAGTGCGAAGCCCGTTTCCTTTAGCGCGGTCTCGTTGAGGGCGCAAAAATATCACACGAGGTTCCAGTTCTGTGGAAGTTGCAGATGACTTTGTTTTGTTGCGTATTCTCCAAGGCGGAGCGATTAATTGTTTTGTTTACTTACATTCAAATGTATAAATTATAAATAAACTAGCAAACCCGGCGAACTCCGTTTCGCCACCAGATGGGTTCGTTTCGTTTACCCGCTTTTCTGTTGAATTTTTTTCCTGAATTTATATATAAACCTCACCGAGCCCGAGACCTTTCCAACGAATGCAAAACCGTGGAAATCGGTTCGTGCGTTCTGGAGTTATAGCGTCAGGGAGGAAAACCCGACTTATTTTTATATAGTAGATAATATATATACACTTACGGTCAGGTGAGGTAAGGAATACTAATAATGAGCACGGCAAGGATACGATAATAATAGAGATGACATATTTTTGGCTAATAGCTTTGGAGCTATGTTAAGAAATTTAAAAAAAAAATGAACTACGCCACATTTTAATAGAATGTTTCGGAGGGTCTAAAATATACACAATTCTGTTGACAATTGAATACTTACCCTATTGATATGTGGTACAATCGTGTACCTTGACCGTGTGGTGACGGCGAATAGAATACCTACATGTGTCACCACTCCAGCCCAGCTCTACCTATACTATTCTATTCGCCCCCACACGGCTACGGCATGGGATACCCTCATTAAAGGTTATTATAAAATAGCATCAAAAATTTGTGATGACATCCTAGCGTATTTTCACAATGCTAATCATTTCTCAGTATATCGATTGATCCACATGCCTATTTTGAGCCACTACCTATAGGTAATGTATACAGAAATCCTTTATTTGTGTTTCACTTCTGGAGATACTTAGATTAGGTAAATACATTAATATTTGAGAGGCAGCATTATTAAGTAGTGCCCTATAAACATAGTGGTATGGAAATGGAGGCTGCATGGAAAGTAACTCTGAATACTGATATAGAACATTTTATTTCAAGGCAGTATTCCTTTACTTTTTATAAGAAATAGAAATTGCTACACGCGGATTTTGGTATAATAGCATTTTTATTGCATTTTCATCTCTCTCACAAACTTTTAATTTCACCTGTTAATTAAATAAAAGTAAAACCATGAACTCTTGAATTACATTTAATAAATAGTGCGTTAATTTGGCCCATTGATTTTATAACATAAGATGTCATGGTTTTTCCTTCATGTAATTAACTAAGTTTGTTGTTAGAGAGGTTTATTTGAATTGACTTTATCGATCAATGCAGTAAAAGTACAGGTTGCAGTTTCATTATCAGTCACATGACGTCCTCTGCTGGACGAGGTTCTCCCCTAATGATTACCAGGATATTTTTTGGGGAAATTCCAGTAATCGCCAAGTTTCGCGGGCGGATTGGCGATCGCAGTGATATACGTTCTGTCTAATTTAGGTTAACTAACTGTTATGATGTATATATTTTAGTGTTATTGTTTTCGTTAACACAAAAACACGTATTCTTACTCATACATCTCCAACTATTGAATATTTTCGTCTCGTTTTACCATACAATGACGTTTAGGACTGCAAGTTTAGTTGTGTTTGGTCTGAGAGACGTAAAGTATATCACACACCACACGCATTGTCAGTATGCAGTATGATTCTAGTCGCCATGTACGCGCGTACCTTCAGCAAACCCCTCACGGAGCATCTAGCTATCCCACTTTCTACGTTACGAAACGATAGAGAGAGCGATATGATTAGCCGAAAGTCGAATTGCAATGCAGATGTAGTGTTCAAAGTGCAGAATGTCTATGTTGCATTCACCACGTCCAATTTCATCGTAGCATACGGCAAACTTCCACGGCCTTAAATCAAACGTTTTATTATGACGCTATTTGCTCGTAAAATGCAGTTTTATGACTTAGAAATACAATCTGAATTGTATCATTGCATTACTGTTGGTAATTTAAATTTAGAGGGAGATGAGGCATTTTATTACCGGCCAACGGCGTCGGTGGGACTCGTGTCTTCGAGTTGAACTAGCTTTATTGTTTTTTCAGTCAAACGAGAACGGAATATGACAGATATTTAGAACCGCACTTACACTTGGAAACGTGTAAATTGAAAATAAACTATTGTTCATAAATTCTAGTGGGGTGGAAAGCTTTTGTGATGGAATGACTCACAAACTAAATCTGACGTAGAAGGCATATCTCCAAGCGACCACGTAGATGTCAGTTTATTTTTATATGTATTTTACACTAGCTTTTCGCCCGCGGCTTCGCCCGCGTGGACTTCGGTTATATTGCGGTATATAGGAATATTTTTGTTTTCCCTCGGGAATATCAATTTTTTCCGGGATAAAAAGTACCCCATTATTTAAACCGGACTTCTAACTATACGTCTGCAAAAAAGCAAATCTTCAAAGCAATCGTTTCAGTAGTTACGGCGTGAAAGCGGAACAAACAAACTCACTTTCCCATTTATAATATTAGTAAGATTCGTGTTCTATGAAGAACACAAAGCACGCGAGTGAAAAAGCATGGCGACTACTAAAGTCGAAACGAATAGTGATACTGCGAAGGCGCGGCTGTAGGGGCAACGCTCGTAAATTCGGAAAACTGCAGTAAACCAGCGACCTGCCGCAATGCGACGGAACCAAGCACCGCTCCACCCACTTACCGCTGAACCTTAAGAAAGTAGGTTACCATTATTTTCGTTTGTATTCTTTGGAACTCCGTGAAGGAAAATAGAATTATGATCTTTACAACTGACATTTGAATCTTGATTAGCTATACGTCATTCGTTGTATATGAGGCGTGATATGACTGATTAGTTACGAAATATTTTTCTGGGAAAACCATTCAATTCTAAATATGGATGTACTCGTAATATACTGTGTTATTTTAAAACTACAGCCGCGAGCGAAAATTCCGGATCACACATAATAAGCTATTGGATAGAAAAAACAAAAACAAAAAAATGATGATGTTTTTATATGACAGATGGCGCTTACAAAGCTACAAAAGATTGAATTGATTAATACTTTATTATTGTTTTCACAGCTAAAGTCCGCACAAGTACGCATTGCTTTTATACATAGGTAACAAGCCAGAAAGAAAACAAAGATAAAGCCATATATTTATTTTTTTTCATTGACCGCACAATTTGAATCAACTTGTTTTTAACTTCATCAGCGCCATCCGTGGTCTTTTATGTAATCGTTTGACATTATTTTTTTATCCAATTAGCCATTTTATATAGGTAGGTACTAGCTGTCCCGGCAAACATATGTTTTGCCATAATAAGTTGCTAGGTATTGTACCCCATGTATTGGGAGAAATACAACTGGTAGATGCATAAAAAATAGATAGTAGCCGATTGTCAGACCTACTGAATACATATAAAATTTGGTAAAAATCGGAAAAGCCGTTTCGGAGGAGTACGGTAACTAACATTGTTACATGGAAGTTTTATATATTAGATACCGACTAGTGACGTACCTGAATCGTGGAGTGCTAGCTGACTAAGTAAATAAATTATTATTGAATATAGGTACAGTGAAGTACAAATTGCCTTTTGAATTAGGTTAATATAACTTTCAGATTAATTTAAGTTCTTGAGTGTTTCCGATCCCATCACTGCACTGGAAGTAATGAATGAATTTCAAGAACTATTATTTTGTACTGGTAATCCCAAAATGTTGAATAATATTACTTACTCTTTACTTAACTATTACCTTATCTAGCTAATACTGGCCACTTGTAATGAAATAGAAAAGAAGAAATAAATTGTAAAATAATATATTTGTTTTTTTTATTATAAGAAAAAGAGTATTTTTTATTTTCAGTAAAAATATAAGCATTTTTAAAGTTATTACATGTTTTATCTATTTAAGGCGAGGAATGTCGAACTACTGACACTAGAGGTTTTTATGGGTAGGAATTCAACAGTTTGAGATCCAACATTTTGCAAATACAACTTTCTATATTACGTGCTGGAAGCATCGAATTTAATGGACCACTTTCTAGGCCGAACTTACGTGAAAATATACATACATACACTTCACGCCTGTCTCCCGGAGGGGTAGGCAGAGACTACAGTCCATTTGTCACGGTCCTGACATACCCCTTTCGCTTCATCGACATTCATACATCTATTCATACATGACCTCCGGTTTCGAGTACTTTTCACGCCACCTGAAAATTGTATTTGTTTTTTACTTCAAGCGTTTCTCACGTATTCTTTCCTATTGTTACAGCGGTATCCCTAGAAACACTAGTCGAGAACTGTAATAAATTACTGGAGAAGTTCCACTACTCGTGGGAGATGATGCCCCTGGTGCTGGTGATCCTCAACTACGCGGGGAGCGACATCGACGAGGCGTCACGGAAGATCGACGAAGGTACCTATCACTTACCTACTATTACTGCGCTGCAATGCGAATGACACTTTCAAATTTGAAATTCGAATGGAATTAGCGTTTCAAAAATGTTTTTCTTCTTTTTCAATGCTGGTTTGTAATCTCTTTGGATGTACACTTCAATGTGTTCGATTAACAGTGGCGTGCACATCATATAGGCAAAAAGACACTGCCTACCTTAATAGTTTGGCTACCCGACCTAATAATAGAGTGATTGCTAGACGTTTTTTTGTTGTACTCACGACATAGGCTAACGAAGGTTCTGTGTCTTGTGAGTGAGTAGATAGAGTAGGTACCTATATTTCGTAAAGACAAGTTATCTATACATAGGTGTCAATCCGTGAGGATTACTGCCCACCTTGTCGTAAAAGCCAGTGCACGACACTGTCGATTAATATATTGAGAGTTTCGATTCTTATAGTCGCCGTGATTTAAGAATAAAATTCAGACATATTAAGAAAGCCATGTTATTTTTTTTAGTACGGAAGTAACTGACAACAATTATGGCGGTGACAATGTGTTCCACCGTTGAACATTATATTTTTCTTTGTTCTTTTAAATCAATTATTAGTGTCGTGATTTTTTTGTTCATGAATCGAAGTTACGTAGTTTCAATTATGATATTAGGTGTGAAAAAAAAAAACACGGCTATTAAAAATGTTTCGTCATGTCTAAACGAACAAACTAAAACTAATATGTATTGTACACATGCATTGGCTGTTGCTCATAAAACATTTACGAAGACTTCAATTGATGGTACCAACATCACACTAATAAATCGATTCTAAAATAAATCGAATCTTGCCCATAATGTACAACACTATCAGTCTAGGCTAGACATCTCAATCAACCTGTCAGAATTTGCTTAAATTTTAATCTCTTGTCTCTCGTAACTAACTCGTCAGAATAAATAATTACTTTTTACAATAATTTAAGAGCTGGTTGGATTAAATTTTATTATTATCTCGGCGAGGTGAGTCCTCTAAAGCATCTAAGCATTATGGATACACAGTGGTCGGGTGACCATCAGTCATATGGTTTCTTTCGGCTCCTAAATATCGAAATAGTCACATCTATTGTGTGTACCTAATAGGGACGTTTCTATTTAGTCATCACTAATAACTCTAGATTAGATTCATGAACACATTTTCAAAATTATGCGTACAGCGGTCAGAAATTTATTTTTTTCGATTTATCATTTGAGATGAGGTGGACTTTAACAGCTGTGTATGTTTCGTGTAAGAAGACCAACAGTAAATTGTTCATTATAAATAAAAAAACAAACAGTTTGTACCCTAGAGCTTTACTAGTCTTAATAGTCTCTTTGGCTCTCTAAACTTTTCCCCGTAAAAGTTTGTATTAATCATTTAAAAAAAAGACAAAATATAAAACAAAATCGCCTCCCGCTGTCTGTCCATAATATGCTTAGATCTTTAAAACTACGCAACGGATTTTAATGCGGTTTACTTTAGGAGAGATAGAGATGAGAGGAAGCAGAAAAACGCTGTTAATAATATTTATTGGCAATACAACGTTTGCCGGGTCAGCTAAGGTTAGTTAATTATATTGACGTGTTAATTAAATTTACTCTCTAAAAATCATCATTAATAATGCCAAGCTATTTATTTATTTGCTTCATGTAACATAAACTTACACTTAGACATAAGATAAAATAATCAATCACATTACATGAACCCTGTCAGGGCGTTGCATTTTGGTTAACACAGAAAACAAAACAAAGAGTACCGGTTACCTATACTTAAAATTATGATATAATTATAAACATAATATCTTATAGTTATTAGAAGAGGGATAGATAGATAGATTAACTATTTTAGATACATTCTATTTACCAATCTTCTTATCTTATTACTTAGCCCTGTCTTTAGAAACGTTGTCATGTACCTTGCGTTGAATGGTACGTAAGAAAACAGCGTCATTGAACCCTACGATTGTTTTTTAACCGGATAGAGAAAGTAATAGGTATATTTTAACACTACCTACATACAGAGTACTAAGTAAGTAACCCATTTTGACACTAAATGTCACTGGACAAATGTCAAAATAGCATGCAAGTATACATTATGTGGCTATTTCAACCCGAACAAAGCGTCAATAAGCCCATAGAACGACTATGGAACGACTTTTGTTGTCGATTGTACCGCGCTCGCTCATAATTTTAAATGTACGTAATTTACTTCAAGTTTCATGCATGTAGGTTATTTCAGTGGCATTCGATTGAGTCATTTATCTTTACGATAGATATTTTAATTTAGAAAAATATATGCTCTGAGCGTTTTAATTGCAAAGCAGGGTAGGCAGATATTTTTTTCGAAAATAATAAACTGCACATACAATTTTATAAACTGCACACAAAGAAAAAAAAATGTAACGTGTACATCAGAATGGCGATTCGATGTGCGATTAATAATTAAGTAATTTGATGTGTGATTAAATATTATCCACTAGGTATATTTTTGTGTAAAAGATAGGGCATATTATATCAAACGTGATTTCTTTAGAAATACGTACCTACCTACAAGTTTTCTGGAAAAAGATATGGAATTTATTTATTAAGGGTTATCAATAGTACCTATAATAGCTATACTAAATAAATAAATAAATCTAAGTGTAAATACAATTCAAGCAAAAAAAAATAGAACCAGGTGAACTTAGGTTAGTCTTACATCAACGGCGTCAACAAACACACGATCTCATTAAAACAAAAAAAAAGTATTAATCTTATATTTTTTTCTGACCCGGCTAATATACATTATTAACAGAGTTTATCTGCGATTATATGCATGTATTATACATATAAATTCACTGAACTCATGACATCTGAGTTACAGTGGCGTGCACACCATATAGGCAAAACGACACTGCCTACCTTAGTATTTTGGCTACTCGACCTAATAATAGAGTTGTTGCTAGATCTTTTTTTGTTGTAGTCACGACAAAGGCTAACAAAGTCCTGTGTTTTGTGGGTGACTTTATATACCTATATTTCGTAAAGTTACCTATACATAGGTGTCAATCTTTGAAGATTCCTGCCTACCTTGTCGTAAAAGCCAGTGCACGCCACTGCTGAGTTAGTACTTGGCCTCTAGTACATTATAGTCGGTACTGCTGGTACCTACATTAAAGCAAATAAGTTGCCAAAGAGAGAGAGATGGAGAGAGAGTTGTTACTATGCGAAAGAAACAATATTTAAATCTGAACACTATGGTACAATAGGTAAATAGGTGTACAACATTATTTATTTATTTATTATCACAGAACAAGAATTGCATTACAGGTTGCCCTAATTCGCAAAAATTATAAACTAAACAAAAACTAAAACTTATGCTTACTTAAATAAACAATTTACAAACATAACATTACAATAAATAAATATTAGCGAAACTAAAAAAAGAACACTCAGCCAATTAAATTATACCAAACAACGTTGTTCTGGGAACCTCATATCAAAAAAGACATGTTTACTTTAACGACAAATTTACCCATATCATGATTGCCACTTTGTATGAAGTGGTAGGTTTTTCATTTTGATCATAAGGTTCCTTGGGGAACGTCCTGTTTTGTCATGACAAGAAAATCACCCAGCCCAGCCCATTGGGCTTTTCGCTGATATTTTTTAACACTGATCCATACAAACCAGGGGCCTAAATCTACTGCACTATGGTAGTTGCATCGTTCTGGCATCGTATCGGCATGAGATGTGTTTTGCTGATCTCGGTACTTTCACTTCACTGTCTTCCGTAAAGTAAAACAGCGATGTACATCGTTTGCCACTACAATGCCAGAGCGATGCAACTACGAGAGAGTAGCTGAACATAGAAGGAAAATATTTTTTGAAACGAACATTCCTGAAAGTTTCTGTTCCGGTACGAAAAATCTTCATTAAGACTGTTTTTATGTTCTCATTTGAAACTTCGTTAATTATTTCACAATAATTAACGTTGTTTTAGAATTTTTGCCAAGATTTACGATTGTATTTTTTTTTCAATGGCCTCACAATGTGCCTTGCGAATTTCCTGCATTTTTTTTATTAGTGACGTCTGAACATGACTAGCTTATAATAAAAAATAATATTAGTGTCACTTAAAACCTTGTAAGGTATGCTTTAATATATGACATTACATTAAGTATGTTCATGTAAATTATACTATTAAGCCTTACTACTCGTATCATTCTTGTGGATATGCAATACCCACTTTCAGTACTGCCCCCCTAGCACAGCACTCCAAGAAATAAGTGACAAGACATATAACGCGCTGCGATTTGTTGAAACTAGCTGAGTCGCACAAAGCGTGACATAACAGCCAATCAGAGCGCATATTTGTTCTATGTCATGTCTTTCTTGAGGCGCGTGCTAGGCCTGCTGGAAGCAGGTACCTACCTGCTTAATGTAAACGAGGCTTTATACATGATCCGAAAATACACCTTTAAGTCGAAGTCTACTGTGTCTGTACTTCCAAGGCATTGGCTCCTGCTGAAATAGGCATGGTAGGGTCTATAAAAACCAGCTGGGGCCACCCTTGTATGTAGTGGCTTAGGCCATTCGAGAGGATCCAAGTTCACCGTTGGGTATTTAGTTAGTGCGAGTCAGACATAACCCCGCCGTAGTCCCCGCCAACCCCCCTAGCAAAGCTTTCCAAGAAAGACATGACAAGACATATCAGGCACTGCGATTGGTTGAAACAAGCTGAGTCGCACGATTTGTGACATAGCAGCCAATCACAGCGCGTGTTTTGTTCTATGTCGTGGCTTTCTTGACGGGCTTGCTAGGGCTGCAGAGGTGAGGTATCCATAACGGATTTGCTCACGATAAAAAAGGTTGACTTCGGCTTTAAAGGTGTATTTCCGGATCATGTGTAAAGCCCCGTTTACATTAAGCAGGTATCTACTTCCAGTACTGAAAGTGGGTATTCTGGATTAACATGTATTGGCTACATTTTCTGACGTCACAATTGTGCTAGCGCCAAGCGAATGTTTTGAGACTGCGCGAATGTTGTTCACAGGCAAAATGATGGTGAACGAGTACGCGAGGAAGCACCATCTCAACATCTTCGACGGAATGGAGCTCAGGAACTCGACACGCCAGTACGGACTTTAAAATACACAGTAATATTGCCTGTTTCAACACACTGTGCACCACACATTCATTTTATGTCGTCCGAACTGCGCGATTCACTTGTATTAATGTGAAAATGCCCTTAATTTCAGTCAGGGAGAATTAGATATATTTTTATGGTGGTTTTAGGTGGAGTATGTTCGGTAATCTTCTTCTTAAAATTAAATGATTTAAAAACATAATGATTAGGGAAATCATTATCGGTGACGTTTTAAGTTAGTCTCAATTAAGAATAAAAGACACGTCTTCCATAACCCATTACGTCGCACAAACATTGTACAATCACGCGCAGAAATGTCTCTATTAATTGCGCGATAAAATAAATTTTCCATCTCAGACCTATCAACGGGTTCGTTCAAATAAAAGCAAAAGAGCGACGGATTTAAGAGCTGAACGGCGGCGCGTGCGCTCGTTAATATTGTTATTCAATTTGAATTAGAGTTGGCATTCGGTCCTCAGCGGCGAAGTATCGGGAACAATAAATTACGGCCGACCCGAGACACAAAAGGACGCCTGCGAACCAGCAGTGGACAAACGACGCGTGTGAACGCATCAGACAAGGGAAAACAACAAACACGGTAGCTAAATATAAAACAATTTGTCAACATTGTGTGTGTCAAGAGAGAAATGTCAACGCGCACAACACCTTTGTAACCTGCTGAGTTTTAACAAAATATATATCAATGACCCACGAAATTTAGGTATACTTAACACTATGATTATGTAGCAAGAAAATAGACACTTTACCTAAAATGTTTCACCGAGGACCGCAAATAAAACATTATTTTTTAGAAACCGTAATTTCGATTAGTGGATAGATGGATATATTTCAGCAACTATTGATTATACTGGTTACCAAACTCCGGTATCATACGCGGCCAAAAGGATCTATACAGTTACTTAAACTCGCGTTCATATAATATCTAAGGGAACAGAAACCTTTATAGATATCTAGAATCTTCGTTGATATAAGTCAATTTCTGGCTTGCAAAACAACTGTAAGCTCTTTGGTGCATCGGTGCGATCGTCGAAGTTAAGCCACAGATTCGAACCGTAACCATTTAGAAACGGTTATTTCTTAGCCCTTCCATGATTCGTACAAAACGTCAGGTTGTAGGTTTCCCCCTAATTTCTCGACAGTAGTTGTTTAGTCGAGTAAGAGTCTTTCAGGCGGTTTGAAAAGGTAATTAGCATATCTCATGATTAGCGAAGTGTCCTAGTTTATTTCAACATGTATTGAGCGACATAAGTTCCAACCCATCACGGGCCCTTTTAGAACATAACCAAACGACGTACTGTTTTTATTTTTAACTGAAACAAATATTGGCATTCAAATAGAGTACTTCAGAAACGCCCACAATAATTCTCAGTACCTGCGAACATTTCCTTGTTCAAGAACATATATATAAATCTATGTAAGTGATACGACTTTTACGTTGATTTAAAACGCGATCTGTATTGTCAATACCTGTGAGTTGTCTTCAAGCAACAAACTGAATGACATTTTAATATCATTTATAAATAAGCGTCGGGAGCCCAGTGGCAAGCCAGAAGGCGCGCCAAGATGTATCAATTAGTTGTTTGTTCTATTGTTTTTAGTACCATATTTGTCTTGTGTCTTGACAGTTTTGTGTTGGCGTGACGGTATTTTGAATTCCTATTAAACATATTAATTTAATAACGTTCCGGGACATTAAATACACTGTGGTTAAAGTTCAAAACTAGGATGCCTAGGGGTACGAGAGATAAGTTAACTTAAATATTATCATGGAGGTATCATGGAGGAATGGGTCTAATCCGAGACTCCAGTCATAGGGTGTCAGTTCTCACTCAAAACGTTGAATTACTAGCAACATTTTGTAGGACAGTGTAAGTTTGTTAGTTACGCTTTCACGCAAAAACTATTTAACTGATCATCATAAAATGTTGTGCAGTCCTACACTTACGTCGTTTCAAGTTACGTCGAACATTGTTTTGACATTATTCCTCAAACATAAGTAATTTGTTTCGATTTCCAGCATAGGAGAATTCACTTGGCGCGAGATCAATCAATGTGTTACCAAGATCTGTATGATAGAAAGAATCGAAGCAATCTAGAAATTGATTGTTTCTTTGAACCAAAAGTTTAATTTGTTATTTCTTATTACATATTTTGATTACATATTAAAGTTTTATAACGATTATTAAAATTAATAACACACAAAGACCAAAAATAACTAGCTATTTCTTAAGTGCATATATAATTATTTTAAGAACTTACTTTTGTATCCTTTGTTTTATTTCGCATCTGCGTGGAACCTAACCATTGAATTTTACATGTAAACATATGAAAAAATATGTTTCGACTTACGTCGTTTCGATTTACGTCGCGTACTTCGAGAACTTAACATTCCGCAAGTACGAGGACTGCATATTGTATGTGTATATTGACGGGTTATTTTATTCCGACGCGGGCCGTGGGAAGCTCCAAAAAAATTTTTTGTTTACTTAAAAGAAATATTGGAAACTAGGTGTCTCGGCCAACATTTGTTTTGCCATAGGAAGAAATACACCTTTTAAACCTTCCCTGTACTTCCACGTGTAATTCAAAACCAAAATTATCCAAATCGGTCCGGTCGTTCTCTAGTTTTAGCCAGACTAACGAACAGCAATTCAATTTAAAACTAAGATTATAATTTAAACTGACTGAAATTAAGATGGTACGTGTATTCGCTCTACATATTTACACTGCAGAAAACTTCTGCTTAACGAAATGTGTGCATAAATTATACTTATACAACAACACAATAATTGAATTCCCAGCAGATTTTTATGAATAATACCATACCGGACGGACAACATAAATACTAAAACAACATATAACTAGTCCACGTATTGCGATTTCATCGGCGGTTTTTATATTCATACAATTTTGACGAATCGTAACGTTGTTGGTTGTGTCAAAAATGTATGGAAGTAACGTCTCGTCACCCGTAATGTATGATATAAGAACGCAAGACTAGTCATTATTTAAAAAAATCTATCTTAGCTTAGCAGAAACCCAAATTGTCAAAAGCACAATGTTATTAATTTCTATCGGCCCAGTGAAGATGACTCTGAAAGAATAATAATAAAAAAAGTATTAAATGGGTAAGATCTATTTAAAGAACGGTAGGTTTTAAACATAAAATCTAAACGGATCGTTGATGACATTTTTGCCCAGGTGACAAAACCAAGTCACCAAGATGAACGAAACGTTATAGAAACCTTAATTTTTTTAAACTTTAAGACTCTTTTTAGATTTTAGAATTTTTTAAAGCCTCGATTGCCTCCCGGATAATTTGTGAAGGAATAAGGAATGGACCAAAAGTTTTTTAAACTATGGGATCACCAGAACTACATAGCTTAACTTGTTGTAATTATTCAACGACTTTCT
The DNA here is from genome assembly GCA_012932125.1 of Conopomorpha cramerella. NCBI lineage: Eukaryota > Metazoa > Arthropoda > Insecta > Lepidoptera > Gracillariidae > Conopomorpha > Conopomorpha cramerella. Next base: position 24,235 of record SJJU01073133.1, read on the forward strand.
AGCACATTTCCTGGTGTGTCAAAAATCAATAAGTTACCTATTTGAAACTTACTTAATTTCACATTTTTCATCAACGAAAAGAGCAGTAAACTTTAATGTCATGAATAATTATAGTTCCATAGAAACGAATGGTACTGCGCTCGCTTTCATGAAAGTTCAACAGCGTGCATACCCACCTAATGACCTTTTGCTCTGCTTTCATGTTTCTGTTTGTCCATTCCTCACCATCACTTCAAATTGATGTCAATTGCATTTAAATTACAAGCTAAATGTAGATTTCACACTAAATTGTCAATTCCTATTAAAGATACTTAATCAGGTATAATTCATTCGGTTTCTTCTGGTTAACATACCATTTTAATTGTCATGTTACAGTGTTGGCTGCTGTAACATGTATCCATAACTTGTAGGTACTTTAGTTATGTCAAGACTGGCAACTTTATGATATGGAATTAATCGTACGGAAGCGTTGAGTTGCTATTTGTCGCCATCTTTAATCCTTTCTAAGAAGTCCTTGGTTTCATCGAATATCTATCTGAAGCAATTGGGTTGAATTCAGTTACATGAAATAATATATTTATATTATTTTATTTGGTTATATTATTTTATTTGGAATATTGGTGCTCCAATCCTGGGTCTTCGCCAAACTGTATTTAAAAATGAAACGAAATCAATATTTGACTTGCATGCGTTCTGAT
>SJJU01073133.1:24952-47578 GCA_012932125.1 Conopomorpha cramerella
ATAATTTAAACTGACTGAAATTAAGATGGTACGTGTATTCGCTCTACATATTTACACTGCAGAAAACTTCTGCTTAACGAAATGTGTGCATAAATTATACTTATACAACAACACAATCACTGAATTCCCAGCAGATTTTTATGAATTATACCATACCGGACGGACAACATAAATACTAAAACAACATAGAACTAGTCCACGTATTGCGATTTCATCGGCGGTTTTTATATTCATACAATTTTGACGAATCGTAACGTTGTTGGTTGCGTCAAAAATGTATGGAAGTAACGTCTCGTCACCCGTAATGTATGATATAAGAACGCAAGACAAGTCAGTATTTAAAAAAATCTATCTTAGCTTAGCAGAAAGCCAAATTGTCAAAAGCACATCAATGTTATTAATTTTCATTGGCCCAGTGAAGATTACTCTGAAAGAATAATAATAAAAAAAGTATTAAATGGGTAAGATCTATTTAAAGAACGGTAGGTTTTAAACATAAAATCTAAACGGATCGTTGATGACATTTTTGCCCAGGTGACAAAACTAGCCTTATGACCGCCATTTTGCTTTCTCTTCTGAATACTCAAAATCACTTGTATTTGTCAGATATATAAAACAATGGCGGCTAAAAGGTTAAATATTATCGGGGAATAACGCGCGAAATTATTAAAAGTTAGAAATTTTCGCAAAAAAATAAATCACTAAAAAAATTATGTTACCATGATGAACGAAACGTTATAGAAACCTTATTTTTTTTAAGCTTTAAGACTCTTTAGACTTTTAGAATTTTTTAAGGCTCGATTGCCTCCCGGATAATTTGTGAAGGAATAAGGAATGGACCAAAATATTTTTAAACTATGGGATCACCAGAACTACATAGCTTAACTTGTTGTAATTATTCATCGACTTTCTAGCATATTTCCTGGTGTGTCAAAAATCAATAAGTTACCTATTTGAAACTTACTTAATTTCACATTTTTCATCAACGAAAAGAGCAGTAAACTTTAATGTCTTGAATAATTATAGTTCCATAGAAACGAATGGTACTGCGCTCGCTTTCATGAAAGTTCAACAGCGTGCATACCTACCTAATGACCTTTTGCTCTGCTTTCATGTTTCTGTTTGTCCATTCCTCACCATCACTTTAAATTGATGTCAATTGCATTTAAATTACACAAGCTAAATGTAGATTTCACACTAAATTGTCAATTCCTATTAAACATACTTAATCAGGTATAATTCATTCGGTTTCTTCTGGTTAACATACCATTTTAATTGTCATGTTACAGTGTTGGCTGCTGTAACATGTATCCATAACTTGTAGGTACTTTAGTTATGTCAAGACTGGCAACTTTATGATATGGAATTAATCGTACGGAAGCGTTGAGTTGCGATTTGTCGCCATCTTTAATCCTTTCTAAGAAAAGTCCTTGGTTTCATCGAATATCTATCTGAAGCGATTGGGTTGAATTCAGTTACACGAAATAATATATTTATATTATTTTATTTGGAATATTGGTGCTCCAATCCTGGGTCTTCGCCAAACTGTATTTAAAAATGAAACGAAATCAATATTTGACTTGCATGCGTTCTGATCGTAAAAACAGTTTCGCTTTGGCAGCTGATTGATATTTATTTTAGGGCAGGAAGTAAACTATCTGCTGAGAATTCAGTTCTTCCACTCACCACAAACATACATCCACACACACATACGCATTAACATACAAAAGTCACAATAAGTCCGGTCCCAGTGCCCCCAACTCTTTTGATTAACAAATTTGATTTCCACTTTACAGTTACCGGACTAAGGTGGAGAAATTCGAAATATAATAAAAAGTCCGTTAAAGTGACAGTGCTCCAACCTACCCCGTGGCCATAACTAGTGTTGTGTTAGTGTGTTATCGATGTAAAAATATTTATTTTCTTTTTTGTAGGAAAATGCTGAGCGAAATTAATAATATAAGTGGTGTACTATCGGCGTCGATAAAATTGTTTTGCGAATGATACTTTTAGTTTGGTGTGAGTGTTGTGAGTGAGAGACCGTGGTGGTGGTGTGGCTGTGCGTGCTCTGCTGTGCGCTGGCCTGTCCCGCGATGCCCCGACCGAAGGTGAGTCACTAGTATTTATTATTATTAAAGAAATCAACTTGTAGTATATAAAAAGCCCATAGGTAGGTGAAATTAATTTCTGGTTTAGGTTCTGGTTAACTTAAAGGGCGGTTCCACGCTATTGTTTTATAGTTAATAGTTGTCAAAGACTTTTCCTCGTCAATCACAACAAACGTTTTGTTATACAATGACACTTACAGAAATATCAATAATGTATCAAACAGTACAACAGCAAACGTTATAGAAATGCCTCTGTTACATTGTTGAAGTTAGCTTTCTAAAATTAACTAGACAAATGATTGAGAAGAAATTAGACTAGTCTGTCATAAATTAAATGGTGTGAAGTCTGATCTCTATAATAGAGGTGTTTTCATATTTGAATTCCGTTACTCTTGTCCCTGTATTCCGGAATACAGGAACAGTATTTACGTTAAAATTAGTCAATCTATCGATCACGTTTCGTCAACGTCAAGAGTGAAACAATACTTATGATACACGCCAAGATAAAACGTCCATCAGTCATTGTCATATTGTGTTTATGGAATTGTCTCAGTATTACATAGTCCCGTCGCTACGTATGCTCGTACCTCCAGCAAAGACCGCGCGAAACATCTAGCGCTCGTAACGATTTGGTGTGATAGAGAGAGAGAGCGAGATAGGTCTCCGACCATTTCGATGCGTTTGCAAGGGGAAAAAATAGCAGAATCAGGGACCAGGCTTTTGAAGCTCACCGCACAGTCTACCTGGCATGTCCACATTACGGTTTACGGTGATATTACACAGTTCCATTTCACATTTTTACAACCCTAAATTGCATATTATAAACAAGTATACGACATGTGGTTGTTCCACAGCGTTTTTTGTTACTTCGTACGTTACCTAGGTAGGTATGTTTGTTCCGAGCGACTTTCGTACCTTCGGTAATATTGTAGGGTGTTAGTAGGGTGTTAGCTTAATTATAATTGAGACCCAATATCAGCTAGTACTGTACTATATGTAATGTGCGATATACAAATACGGTTGACTAGTAACCGGGAGGTCCCGTATTCGAGTCCGGCTACTGGACGTGTACCAATGGGACTTTTTTTCAGAGCCTATGTACGCAACGCAACGCTTGTACGGTGAAGGACAACATCGTACCCGCACACCACAAGGTGTGTGAACCCTATAACGGCGATGGGCTCACCCCCTGTCACGTTGGGTTAAATACGCTCGGTGAACCGTGGGTACTTGCTTTAGCAAGTGCCTCTGCCTACCCCTCTTTGGGATTAAAGGCGTGAAGTGTATTTATTTATTTATTTTTTTTATTTTTAAATACGATAAATAATCAAGTTCATGTCTATTAATGTAAGGAGGTGATGTTAAAATCGTAATAATAAATGATATACATATCTTCGATAGGTATATGTATATTATTAAAATGCACAAGAAAAAATTACCTGATACCCTCCAATTCTAAAGTTCATTATTTCATCAAGGGCATTTACCGAAGTGACCCATCTACGGTACCTAACATTCTGAGGAGACGGTGTGTGCTATGTGTACAATTGCACATCTCTTCGCAATGTTTACCTTGAAAAATAAACTGGACTCGAACCAACCACTTCCTTGTCGAGATACCCTATGAGTTGTCTGGTAGCGTGGGATACAAAATTAGACACTCTAATGTTTTCATTTCCCGTAGTAATAATTCACCTCTCACACATCTCAACAATTGATGAAGTGGATACCAATTATTTCTAGCCCTAACAATTATACTTCGACTCTGAACCTTCCTATTGTAAGTACCTACTAAGATTTGACCCTTGTTTCAAAGACGGACAAGATCCATTTGACATGTCGTGTCACTTGAGACTTGACAGTTTGTGCATCTGTCAGTTACTACATCAGACATCCCAACAGCATCGGAACCGGCTAAGCTTTCTCATTCCCACGATTATGGCATTTCTTCACTTTCATGCTCGTATCGGTATACATACATCGTATTAGACACGATCGCGAAGTGTAGGATCTGTTAATGTCACGACGTAATTTAGCGTTGGCATATTTATGCTAATGGTGATTGGCCTAAACGTAAAGATGTCTGAATTGGAACCTAAAGGGATACCGTTTCGATTTGTGTACCCAGGACGTTTACCAATGTAGGCATACTTATATATTATTACTAGTGGACTCGACAGACGTTGTCCTATCTTAACTATTAACATGAATGTAAAATTAGTATAACCAGAATGGCATGTGCCCAGCAGTGGATGTCATTTTTTTCTTGCATAAGAACCTTCTCCTATCATTAAGCACAACAAAGGAAGAATTAGCGAAATCAGTCCACCCGTTCCTGAGTTATACCATGAGAACGAAAAGTGGCATTGATTTTTATATACATATAAGATCTGAATGTAGATGAAGCGAAAGGGGTATGTCAGGATCGTGACAAATGGAGATCTGTAGTCTCTGCCTACCCCTCTGGGAGACAGGCGTGAAGTGTATGTATGTATGTATAAGATCTGATTACAATGGACAAGATAATTACATTTATGTCTCATCGAAGTCTATTTTCATACGAACCCGCTGGAATCAAAATTTATTTTCCCTCTTGAATCTGAGCGTGAAAATTTACTATTCCTCAGGTTGGCAGAAATTGTCTGGCCCGTTAAGTGTTTTGACAACTTCGCAGAAAAAGTCTACAAATCGGTTCATGTGTAATATTGTTTGATGGTCATGACCTACGTATTTATACAGAACCTACCTTTAGGCAGACATTAGACGCTCATGCAAGCGTCATTCAATTCCATCAGTCATGATTTATGGAATGACTACTAATACTTATTCAAACATCATTCACTATATTAGACGATAGGAAATCCGTCAATCACAATCATGACTGTGGTAAAACTGAGATCAAAACGTATCGTCTAATGTGTGCCTTATGGTGAAGGAAATTTTGTACTTACGTAATTGATAGCTATCTCTGCACGTCCCTTAATGCGTTTGTAGCGGATTTCACTTATTGTAAATATTTCATACCATGGGCATTCTATCATATGCGTGCATTTTATTATGTTATATCTCTCATGGTTGTCAGCCATGACTATCAGATACGAACGACTTAACCGACTGTCCTAGATAGCTACCTACATTTCTCAAAGACTACGTTTCCTTTAAAAATCGGAAATAAAAAAAAACTTTTAACTCCAAATCGAGACAGGCAGAGGCGCTGGCTATACAAATGCCCAGAAGCGAAAGTATTTATTTATTTATGTTATGGTACACCAACAGAATATTACTCAATACATTTTAAATATTTGTAGTTTAATACATATAGGTCTCTAGCAATATTCCTATTACAGGCGTACACTTCACTCGTAACAGATTGTATTCTTTTCTTTAAATTACTATACTAACACAAAATAAACATAAACCTAATGAACTTACATTACACAAAACCAAATGACCAGTGCTGAAGGAAATAATAATAATAATAAAAAAAATACATAAAGTAGGTAATGACATTATACAAAGCCTCTATGATCGCGAACACTTATATTATTCAAATTATTATCGTTTACTTGTTTCTCTTTCATAGTTAACATTAAACTTTCTTTTACAATGATCTGCCTACTGCATATCACGAAAGTTAGCACACAGGACAGGTGTCAATTCAGTATAATTACATTGCACGCCTAGAACTGCAATCTTTATAAGACCACATTCTGACACCGCAATCTAGCACCTACTGTATTGTTAATCTAACGTACAATCATTGCAAATAGAGTTTTGATACAGTAGAACGAATACCATTTAACTCTGACTGACAAATATATCACGCGATGCAAAAATAAGTAACATCACGACGACTTGCCAGGATATCTGCAACGAATATAAAATAATAATAATATGAGCGAATGTTTCAGATTATTCGAAATATCGATATAGCCTATCCCGCAACATTGTTGCGCGCGTGTCCCATCCCTCTCGCACGATGGCGCGAGGTGCGCGCGCGACAAGGACGCCCGATTATTTTACGAGTCTCGTGAATAGCTTTGAGGGTTTAAACATTTTGCACTTTCATTGCTTATTTTGTGCTGTAACTAATTTTATGCCATTCTTATGCGCATACGCCGAAGTACAGTCGGTGCCACATTCTACTGGCGTGTTGTTGTGTAATGGTCGTTTGGTAGAAGCGACATGCACTTAAATGGATTATAAGGTAACCCTGTTGAGGTCGTCTTGTCCGCTGTACATTATTAGTTTGAAGTAAGACTATTTTTAATAATGGGTGTCCATACAAGGGTCTTTAGAGCTATAAAAATATTTTAATTGCATTGGTTACTGTTGATATCGTAGGTATACAAAGTTGCCCGGTTTTTATTACGTTTTACGCATTAAGGTGTGCCTCTCTATGTTTATAGTTTTGTTTATCAGAGAACTGTAAACATTCTGTACATTAGTAACGAACATAAATGCATCCTACCTACTAATAGTATAAATACGAAAGTTTGGATATTTTTCGACGATTGTTACTCTTGCACGCAAAAACTACTGAACGGATGTCAATGAAACTTTACAATAATACAGCTTATACATCGGAATTACGTATCGGCTATATTTCTATCCCTAATTTCCCACGGGAACGGGTTAAACTGCTTGTAACACCACCGGGGTACATTATATATACTACCTACATTATATAAACATACTTACATTAATGTTTGTGGGGTCGATATAACCTTTTGAGGCATCGATCCTATAAATTATAATAAATAAGATATAATAATTATAATAAAGGTGCTTATTATGTACCGGTTACATCTCGGCATCTAGGCTTATGTCCCTTTTAGCTTGATAATTGGAAGCAAGCACATATTCAAGGGCCTAAGGGGTGGTAAGTACCTAACTAGCTCTTTGCTAATTATACATAAAGTAATCAAATAATTAAACCAGCTTGGAACTCAGTCATTTATTACTCTCTTATAAAATTACAGCACGATGAAGGAAAATATATGAACCACTCACTCCATAAGGTGTGTGAACCCATAACGGCCTGTAGGCCTGTTCTCGTTGGCTGAAATAAGATTGGTGAACCGTGGGCATTTGGGCATTAGCAGCGCGGCCAAATTGAGAAGTGCCTTTTGGTGGGAAGTTTATTTTTTTCTTTTCATTCTTTGTCCCGACAGAGAATGTGTTAAGAATTATTGTTATGATGCATTAAACTTTATTGTAAAGTAAAAGTATGGTAACATGGTGCACTTAATGCTTAAGCATTTTCTAACAGTTAACCAATAAAGTATACATTTGGTAGGTGGCCAGTGGAGTACAATTATACCCATATCATAAAGAGGAAAGGTTTTTTTTAATTGTATAGGGTCCGAAACCTCCGGACAGATTTGAAAAATTCTTTCACTGTTGGAAAACTACATTATTCCTGAGTATTACTCAGGAATTTTATACGTATTTTATCCCCAAATTCTCACGGAAAAGAAAAAACGAGAGTAACACCGCGCGGTACAGCTAGTTGGGTAATAATTTCACCAAGCTACATACGCTTGGTGAACATATCGGTGATAGGGGATGAGTTCATCGCCGTTATAGGGTTCGCAAACCACATGGTGTGCGGGTTTCATCACGATGTTGTCCTTCACCGTACGAGCGTTGGGTTGTGTACATAGGCTCTAAAAAAGCCGTACTCGAACCCGCGACCTCCCGGTTACTAGTGAAGTATCCGACCAACTGGACCACAGACCATGTAAAAAAAAATACCTCTTCACATGTAGAAAGTAGCATTGAGCTGATCGGTAACTTTATATGAAGGGGTTAATTTTTTTTGTTTCTGACGTAGGGTTTAGGTAAAGTTGTTTCTTGTCATGGGCTGAGACACTTTCCCGAGTTACGTCTACGTCTTTTTATTTATTTTGCATACCTATATGATTGAGGTACAGTCGACCAAGAATTTGGTGTTCCACCCTAAGGTTGAAACTCATATAACTTAATTTTTTTTATTTTATTTCATTAAGGTTCATTTTTTTATTGTCAAAATATAAGCCTAAGAACAACTAGCCATGCAATCTTAAACTTGCGTTTAGAATAAACCGAGACAACGATATGAAAACATGCAGGAGTGAAAGAGTAAAACAAACTGTCAAATTAGTAGTAAAAGTGACAGTTTGGATCCAGTAGTACATCATTTATAGACATTTTGGCGGAAAAGAAGCAGGCCGAAGGTGGTACGGAGCTAGCAAATCCAATTGTTTTTTTAGTCTAAGGTCACAATATAACAACTCTACCTTATTAATGTTTTAGTGACACAGGAAGTGTCATCAAAACTGATAGACAAGACTGACACTGTCTTGGTCGACCGTAAACATGCTTTTAGTTCTGCAGGTTTCCTAATCGTGACAGCCATCATCATAGGATGTGCAAACCCTACATAGTAATAAAACCTAACTTTAGGTAATACGGAAAAGCTAATGAGTCCTGATAACATCTAATGCATAAATAATTCGCTGAGGCCTCGACGTTTATTTAGCATTGCGACAGTGTCATCGTTTAATCTACGTTAACGTAAAGGTGCTGACAGACTTGAACAGTCACTTGTAACAGAACATCCAGCATTCGTCCCTTTTGTATGTTTGTCGAACTGAACAACGCGCCGAGTCAAATATTGCCACGAACATAATGAGCATTCTAGCGAACGCTCTAATCAATGCTCGTTAATGATATGCCTCTGGTTAAATACGCTTGGTGAACCGTGGGCATTTGCTTATTGCCTCTGCCACCCCGCTTTGGGATTAAAAGGCGTGAAGTGAAATGTGTTAAAAAAGAAACAATAGAAAAAGACAGAAGCTTGCCTCAGCAAAAAGCTTAAAGCAAATCTGTCCTTTCGCTGGAATACCCCCCAGAACGCTCTAATTATGGTTTGCCAAATTGTCCTCGTAATTTTGCTTTTTCAAATGTATTAAGTAATATCGCTGCTTAACATCAGGCATGGGGTGGTGGTCAAACTCCTGGTCATTGTGTTTAGAAAAAAAGTATAAAGGATAGATTTGAATCCTTTATAAGTTTTACCTCAAATTACAACAGAGATCGGATGATCAGTTTCAGGGTACTCCGGAATTTCCATAAAAACGAACGTGGTATAAGCAAGCGTTTGATCGCCGTCCTGACTGGTCTTAAGCACACTTGCTTATTAGGTAGGTATCTATTTACCCTAGACTTGAAGATTTGCCCTAGACTGCGCAGAAAAGACAGTCTCCACAAAATGAATCCACATTTATCTTTAACATGACATTACGTAAGAATGTATGGACCGATTTCGCTATTTATTTTATTGTTTTTATTTGTTATTGTCAGGAGAAGGTTCTTATGAAAGAAACAAATAAGAATATTGCCCGGAAAATTGTAATAAAGTAATTCGTAATTAGTACACGTCACATCACGTTATTCTAAAGCGGTCTCTACCTAAGTCACACTTGAATAAATTTCTTACATGACCGACCGAACCACCAAAGCATGCCATATTAAATCTTAAGTAGTATAGTAATAGCTGTCAGTGTGCACTGTTATCATTACACCAGAAACACCCGCTACTCGCTGTAATGTTGCCAATACCAACACAATTGATAGTCCGAAACACATAAATCTATACAAATTAAACATTAATCGATGCACCAATTAGTATGAAATTACTCGCCTGGGGCGCGGCGATCGCGCACTCAGCAGGTGAACTAAAGAGACATTCCATTTGTGCTGCTTAAACGACCTCTCCACTGTACTGAACTACAAGTAAAGAAGTTTCACCTACATTGGTTATGTGTGTAAACAAAGGGCCATCTCAATCAATGAAAAGTTGACCATTCAATGAGCGGGGTACAGTTGAAACGGAACAAAACAAGGTAATGAATTTCCACACGCAGTAGGCTCTCGCAATCAAACGGTGTGTAACTTTCACAGGCCAACATTAAACTCGATTTATATCTGCGGACGTTTTAATAATGACATCTAATTGGTTTTTAAACGTATCTGTTTTTGTAATTCGTGAAGTGTCGGGTTTTTATTTCACACTACTTTTTGTGATGTATTAACAATGGTGCCGTTTAAATGCTTTGGTCATTGGCAATCGTATGCTTATAATAGTGCATTCGAGTTCATTTATAAGTTTAAAATTTCCAATGACTCTCTTTTTTATGTAACATTTTTTTTGCATAAAAGTATTTACTGTGAAAGAAAACGTTGCTCTCTTCAACTAGTTTAGAAAACGTTCCTTTAGGAAACGTGTGAAAATTCATGCTAAATGTTATAATGGATATGTCCACCTTCTCTCACGTTAGTTTATTTTTTTGCTGAAACGTCAGTTATTGCTAAACAAGTAACTTTACGTCACTATATTTATCAAAGTTACATTTGTTATTGTTTCTAACTACGCACAGAAAATAATAGCATTGGTTTCCGAAGGCTGTGACTACAGTTTCACCTTTCACCACCGTGCATTTAGTTTCGTCTACCTATTAAAATAGTATACAGTAGCTTGTTCATAAAGTGTTAGCTAGGTACTTTTCAAGCTTCGTCCTTTCTCTACAATCGGTCGGGTGTTTGTGAAACTCACACGCTACACTCTCCGATGAAGTTGTAACCACACGCAGTTGTCTGGACTAAAACAATCAATGCGTGAATAAACAGAGGGTGGGTGACAAAATTTGTTTTGGACCAAAACTTTGTCTGTGGACTGCGGTCACCGACAATCTGTACCTTAATTGTCTGCCTGTTTGTTATCGATTCACCTTTTCGACAGTTTGTCGGTTTATTGAATCGAATCGTTTAGTGATTGCCGCTATAAAGTAGATTGATTGATTTAAAGTAGCGAAGTGCAGCCGCCGCTCCCATGAACCGGTACAATTCGGATTGTGATGTAAAAGGTCCTGGACTGAAAAATTTTTGAAACACCGCCCATAAACCCGGGAAGAACTGAAAGGCGGATACGTCCGACAGTAAAACGGGCTATGTCCGATATCGTGGAATCCCGGGAACGTATCAAAACTTTTATTGCCCAGAATCCTTTGTCCGGGACGTCTACTAGGTTATAAAGCGATGACGCGGCGCGCTCCCATCGTATTATCTTTTTCAGAAATTCATTGTCGTTGCCGGTTTTATGTTTAGAGTCGGGTATGGAATATTTTTATTTCCGAGCGCTGTAAGCTTCCCCGGTAGAAGATATAATACGGTCGTGCATTGAGTTAGTAGCTACTATACTTTTCATACGAACACAATATACCTTTATTCCTCCTCCGACCCCGTCCCCACCCTCGTCCAATAACCAAAACTGTGAATTACCTAAATATTGAATTAAAAAGTAACAAGATGATGCACCCAGTAAAGTCCGTAATTAATTAAATTGCCACTTTACCTCGAACGTGCGTGGGCACGACACTAAAACATAATTCCCCATTTCCTTCGGCATAATCAAACTTCGCAACTTCGAATAAGTAAGTAAAAATTTTCATAACTTTATTATGGCTTATTACTTGGTGGAGGAGTAATGAAAAATGCTGCTGGTGCAGCAGTGCATTTTATGCGCCATCTCTGAAAGCGAATTGTCGTAAATATATTCAAAGCAGTAAAAATGGGACTTATGCAGTTTTACATCGGGCCGGCCGTAGCGCAAACCCTTAGATCGCATCGTGAAAACGCTTCGGAATTTTAAATTGCTATTTAAAAATTTTACAACACTATCGTAATGCCGTTGATTAAAAATTTGTTCTAGATTCATTTTTTTTTAAATATGGAAATACATTTTCAAATTAACATACTCTACAATGAAACAAAATGAACTAGAGTATACAATTAACGTACCTATTATTGAATTCAGAAATAAACTGTATTTTAATCTTAATCTGTCACTCACTGACGTGGAAAATGAAGTGTTGTTCTACAAACCCGGTGGCTTTCTTACAGTCTGTGCCGCAGGCTGATGTTTTACGATTACCCTGTCTATTGTGTATAGTTTTAGTGTTGATATTCGCGTGCTGCGGCGGTTGCAGACGAGATAAAGTTTACGAGTTCAGGGGAAGCCGGCGGCGACGGGTTGCGGCATAAAAAGAATCGAAGGGCACCGGGGCCCGGTGATTGAATTTCCAACATACATTTTAAGGAAGCAAATACGAATACTCCGATGTTTGGATACTGATGAACAATAAATTGAAAGTTCCAGACGTATATCGTACTGGACGATCTAAGCAATACGTACTGCGGTACGCCATTATATAGGAGTGCAGGAGCAAACAACACTTCCGGGTTTTTTGTAATGAATTCAATATTGTAATAAAAAAATGTAAAATTATATATCAATATTTTGTTAGATGAACTGTCAAACTCCATAAAAATGTTGATATTTCTCTTCTGTAAATCTTTTGATCCTTAAAAGTATATAGTAGTAGTAAAGTAGTTAGTAATCTCGTACATACACAGCATGAACCTACTAATATTCGGAAGATTGGGTCCTATTGAAAAGGCATACAATCGAAAGTCCCGTACATCAAATTATGCAATGCTAAAGTACCTATTTATTAATCAGGTATGTTTCTTTTGCGAAAAACTTTGTCGTTTATGATTTTATGAGGATTTTTTTTTGTTTGAATGGTGGTCATACCAGATAAACTAAGGGAAACTTTGAAAAACCCATACATACATTTACTTGACGCATGTCTCCCAGAGGGGTAGGCAGAGACTACAGATCTCCATTTGTCACGGTCCTGACGTACCCCTTTTGCTCCATCTACATATACATATACATCTTTTCATGCATGACCTCCGGTTTCAAATACTCTACACGCTACCTTCCGCCAGGACATCACCAATACACGATAATATCTCATTTTGTGAGGTTGCCCATTTATATGTATACAAGATAAACTACCTCTACGTCGTCGTTCTTCAAAACTTGAAAATGTATAATGCATCATGTAAATTAAAATCCTTACTTTTCCTTTACACACGAAATGCACATAGTTATACATTAAAATAAATGTCGAAAGACAGAAAGGAAATCAGTAAAGTGAACTAAGATAATTACAGACCGCTACAATGTTGTAGGAAGACCGTAAAATACATGACATTCCTTCAAAATTATCTACCGAAAATTTGTATGACAACAATAAAGCATGCGTGTTCAACGCACCGCGGAGAGGCGTAGCTAGAGGCACTTCGGCCGGAGCCTTTCGCTACTGTTGCACGAAATACATTAAGGTGATCGTACGTATATTAATAAGTACTTGAAAATGAAGAAAATGTTCAACATAAAGGTGGTCGATTCTCAAATAAATCAAGGAAGATTATTATGGAAGATTTTTTCTCCACTGTATTGTTGCGAGAACCGGAGTTTAGTTAAGACTATTAAAGATTTTAGACATTTTTTTCGAACTTTGTAACTTACTAAACACACAGTAAAGAAAAACAATAAACACAAGTTATGCAATGAATAAAATTGATTACCTACAAACATATTGGCAATCCATTGTAAAAAACTACTGTTGTAATTGTACCCATAACAGTTATAATGTTAATTTAGTTTAATATTTAATGGTTTCAGTTCGAAAGTGCAACCAACACCAAATCCACCAATCTAATCTATACTAACATTATAAATGCGAAAGTCATTCTGTCTGTCGCTTTCACGCATTAAAATTTCATCAGTATTTATGGTATTGATATACAGATAGTTTAGAGCCGGAGAAAGGACATAGGCTACTTTTTATCCCCATCGTGTGGGATGTGTCACTAGGTACATAGAGGGTGTTATAGTTTGTACGAAATACAGAAACTGCGCGGATGAAATCGCGGGGCGATCACTACCTAGGGTTTCATTATTGTGACTATTAATTACTGTACTTGTGTGCCAAAGGTTTGTTTGAAGTCAAATACAATGATTATCGCTAGTGAGGGGGCGGAGGATTGGAGGACAGATCAATTTATTACATGTAATAACACACTCTTTCATCTATGATATTACAAGAGAGAACATTTGTATTTTTTTTTCAAAATCAAACTGAACTAGGCCTAAGTTTACTACACTCTGGCAGTTGCATCGCTCTGGCATCGTAGCGGCAAACGATGTGCATTTCTGATTTCGTTACTATCATTTCACTGTCGTCCATAGAAAAACAGCCATGCACATCGTTTGCCGCTACGATGCCAGAGCGATGCAACTGCCAGAGTGTAGTAAACTTGGCACCCTGGACGTGTAGTATTCCATGGTGAATTCTTTCACCGTTAGACAAAACATATAAATTTACAATTTAAAAAAAAACCGTAGATAACTCCATAGCTATTCAAGTCAGTCTTTGTCAAAGCTATCTAAGCAACTCCTAACGCGGTCAGAAATTGGATAGGATCTTCCTACCTCCTCTTCCATTCTTCAACCGATTTCAAGTTAAGCTCTGTATAATATGGGTTACCGTGTCAAAATCAGTCGCTAACTCGTTTAGTCGGGGTTCAGGCGAATTGAAAACATTCTAGGTATCAGTTGAGCTGACCACTTCTTTTTTCTCTACGTTTAGGACTCAACTCCTAGCCACTTACCGTCGTAATCATTAATTAGAACAGCTCTAGTGCACTGTTAGTAAGGTCTCATAATCTGGTCAAATGTTCGCCAAATACGGACAAACCAATCTAAGTTGATATACGTCAACTAGTTAGTTAACGTTTTGACTTTTTATGAATACGACGGTTTTAAGCTTAAGCTTTAAAGAAACCAGTACCTACTTACATGATAAATTTTATATTTTCAATATTGACGAAAATGCGAGTAGGTAATCGTGTTCTACAGATAAACGGGCAAACAAACAGATACAATTAAAAAAACAGCAAACAATTAGTGTAAGGATTATTTTTTTTTATTTTGCTATAGTACTATTTTATTACAATACTTTTGTTGCTTTTTCTGTTTTTAAGATACTTACCTTTTATTTTATTTTTATTTCGTTTATTGGAGTAAAAAGAGTTATAGGTAAACATAAGTAGTAAATAGTTAAATTGTGTATAAAAGTTTAAAAAGTTATAAAAGTTAACATTGTGTGCAAATAACATACAATTTTTTTAAAGAAAATACTAACTTATGCTAACTATAGGTACGGTATGTTTAAAAAAGTTGATATTGATGCAATATACACAAGGATATCCTACTAGATTATAATTGTATAGAAAAAAGAACTTACTTTTAACCCGCCCATACATTTTTTTAAAGTTCCCCTCGTTTTATCAGGTTTACCGTAATCAAATCCTGATTTTCTTATCATGGTAATATCACTTGGAAATATCATCTTTTCCAAAAAAAAAACAAATAAATATCGGCGAACAACATAAAAAACAAGCATATACCGTATATTATATATTCTTTTGTGAAAGAATCTTTTCTTGAAGTCGCTTAAAAAGAGATAATAATGTAGCATAGGTAATTAAAAAGTTTCTATAATTGTAGTCAGAATAGTGATGTAGAAAAAGAAAAAAATAGAAAAAAAGAAACCAATGTCGTTTTAGGTAGATACGTACATAGCGGTAATCAAAAGTGGCGCGTCGAAATTGCATCCACGATTCGTCGTGAAACAGACCAAGAGTGTTTGCACTTTAATTAAACTAAAGGTGTACGTTAAATGTAGACGGAAGGCCGCCATTGTAAATTCCTTCAGCGTTTCAGTTTCATGACTTTAGTTAGAAAACGCCGTCAGACTTTTATGGGCAATTTCGGTTCAGACGCTTTGTTATATTACCAATGCTTTTAAGACTCTACGCCTCGCCGAAGCAAACATATGTGTTGGTTTATGGGCAGTAGGTTATGGGAAATACGTGGTGGTGTGCGCACGCCCGAACGCAGGGCGGGGTGGTGATGCACCCAAGCCGGATTTCTTGCTCATGCACTGGCTACATTTTTCATGTAAACTGGTAGAGACAAATAGGAAATGGAAGAAAGAGTTTCATATGTGATACATCTGCTAGCAACTGGCATGCAAGCTTGGTGCATGCAACCCTTATCGCACCTTTGCCACCTGACAGTCGGGGTTAACCGCGAAACTTCGTTCATATCAGTTGGACTCGACTGAGAGATTGGACTTTGTGACGGGAAGCGATGACATGCAAATGGCTTCTTTATTTCTCATCTTCAAAATATTTTTTTTGCTGCAATTATTTTGTGTTAAAGGATTTAGTGTAATAATGTGCTGGTGATCAAAAATAATGTAGTAATAGTGAGAAGTAAAGGAGAGGAATCCTATTTGATCAATTTGTTATCCCCGTGTAATGTTCCACGCAGCATTGAATGTGATGTGCCCTCACGTTTCAATGAGACTTCGACACGACTTTGATGATTGACGACGATTTTTACACTCTACTCGACACTGGCAAAAATTATGGGCACAAGCTAATAGATATAGATAGAATCTTAGAGAAGCCTAAGTCTTTTTTAAATGGAGATTCCACGCGGACGTAGCGTTGACGCAACGCAACGACATTTCGACATTGCGTGTTCCTTTGCGGACGTCACCCATTGTGTAGGGAACTAGTCCGAAATTCCCGTCCGCACTATTGGCTCTAATTCGGATCCAATACACCAATGTGCCGATAGGGCTTGTATATACTTGGACACAATATCAAGATGAGTGACTTTTATATTCGGACCCCGATTGTGGAATCATTGCATAGTATAACAAAGTCGCCTGCCACTGTCTGTCCCTATGTATGCTTGGATCTTTAAAACTACGCAACGGATTTTGATGCGGTTTTCTTTAGTAGATAGAGTGATTGTTAGGGAAGGTAAATGACATAGAAAACATTGTAAATAATTATATTAGAAAAACAGTATTTTCCGGGTCAGCTATTAGCTATAAAGTGTACGCACGTCGATCTTCGATTCTTTCATCACGCCATTTGTTCAGATTAAGTTTATTTTTTTTACGTTCGCAATTTGCATTTTGATTAAATGTAACTAACGAGACATTTTTTGTAAGATCTATTTTCTACAAAATGTATACGAAGATTTTACAAAAAAATTTAGTTGTCCGTGTACTCCTTTTATGAGAATGACTAATTCTCAAAACTACCTGAGGAACAATATACTATGTTATTTGTACCATTCAACACCTTTCTAATCCCTTTTTACCCTAAACCGGGGTAGGTACAAGTACCTAGCAAGCTAAGCTCTGAGAAGTTCTGCAATTTTCCTATAACCCCCACCAACACCACCCCAATATAATCTTACCTACTATTCCTTTTCGTTTGATTGACAACCACTTAGAATTAATCAATCAATGCAATCAACAAATAAAGGTACAATGAATTAAATGTACCTAGCTAGGTACGATAAGTTATTACACGTCAACCATCTGCGCTGAACAATGGCAAGTTGTAAACTAAAATTTAACGACTTGCACAGTCGTAATACAGACGTCCCAAGATTCATATCACAAGGTATGGTTTGTAATCACTTGAATATGTTGCAGCTATTGTCGAATTCATATTCATAAGTATTTAGTAATTATAGTAATTGAAATTAAACTATTTCAACTGTTAACAAGTTTAATAATATTTATATCGTAAAAGCACGAAATTAATAATCAAATGTTTCTAATTCAAGTTATTCCAATCCTGATAAAATGTACCATGTTACTGCACTGCACAATGCACACAATGCACTCTTGCTTAGTGACAAATAATCATGCTTAGGTACTGGGAATTAATTTGACCAACACACAATATAAAAGAAAAGTATCCTTATAAAAATCGTAGATAATCTGTGGCTGCGCTTCAACAGTCAAAGCTAGATCAGACGTGGATAGTTCGTCACGACTTGTGATACAAATCTTGTCAGTCTAAGTTACGACGACTGCAGTTAGTACTGTAGCGATCACATACCAGTACACGCTACGACATCTCTCGAGGGAGATTATTAGTACCCGGATGCTTTAAAGAGCATACAGTGACTGGCTGAAACCTTACTGCGGCAATAAAGCAGATGCTTAGAAGCTGTTTCGCACGCTTTTAAAACTATTCAGGCATCGCATAGTATTTTTGAGCTCTTATTTCTGAATTATTTTGGATGAAAGTCGATTGACGAAAGAGATTTATTGGGTGATGTAATGGGCCGGGTGAGTAGAGGTCGCCCCAGAAGGACATATAAAGACCAGATTGGTGATGTCCTGACCGAAGGTGGCCTGAAAAGTACTCGAAACCGGAGGTCATGTATGAAAAGATGTATGAATGTAGATGAAGCGAAGGGGTATGTCAGGACCGTGACAAATGGAGATCTGTAGTCTCTGCCTACCCCTCTGGGAGACAGGCGTGAAGTGTATGTATGTATGTATATTACTGAATGATACAAATACCGGGATGAATATTTATGTAAGACAAAAGTCATGATGACCTAACAGAGGTGTCTTGACTTGGGACTAAGCATGGTCTATTTCGATTGCCGCACGCAAGTCTACAACAGGAATTTGCCTATTTATTTTTGTGTACATAGACTATTTTTTAATGAAACGCGCACAGACATAACTCTATATGTCACCGGGTATATAGGCGCGAATATAATCAAAGACAAGCTCGAGCTTACCTTTTTTTACTCGACGTTTCGACGCAGTTGCATGCAGTCGTGACCACGACACACGAGCTATGTTAAAAAAACTACGTCTATGTTAAATAACCAGAGAAATGCCTGAAATGAATTAGAGAAAGCCTACATGGTGGTGTAGATATTTGGATGAAAAAATCGTCATCACCTAAAATAAATCAAAATTTAAATAAAATGTATTTATTTCAGGCAACACAGGGCCATAGAGAGCAAATTAGTCTACATAATTCTTATTATTATTATTAAAATTTGTCCACTGCTGGACATAGGCCTCTCCAATTGCACGCCACTGTGATCTGTTTTCGGCTTCTCGCATCTAGCTTCTGCCAGCCATCTTGCGTATATCATCAGTCCACCTTGCCTGAGGGCGTCCTAAACTCCGTTTGCCGAGACGCGGTCTCCACTCGAGAACTCGTTTTCCCCAACGGTCATCGGTTCTACGGCTAATAAGTATGGGCTGATGATGATGATTAAAATTTACTCATTACAACGGTATTAAATTATTTACTTAGGGACTAAGATTCTTAATATTATATACGTACAAAATGTTGGGTCTGGTTGGTCACATATTGGTAGTTTTTGCATTGCAAACTACCGTATCTTAACAAAGTTGATGATCATGGAAACACTCATTACATGTTTATTTTTACATTATGCTTACAAATCAATAAGTTGCACTCTGTAACTAAAGTTAGTGACAATACAACACTCACCAAGTACGGACGCTGGTTTCATTTACATACATACCTAGTTTTTGGGACAACATTACCCTAACAGTTGATGTACCAGGGTTAAAGTTAGCTCACATTTAGATTTTAAAATTTACACTCTCGTAATAATACGGTAACAGGTTGTTATTCATGCAGGTAATTTACAACCCTTGGAAGTAGTGGCTCAGGCTGTTCCGGGGGCATGGACGATTACGTGCGAGCGATCACCGTGGGGTTTTAGTAGGTGCGAGTACCACATCATCCCGCCACCGCCGTCCTCGCTAGCGGTAGGGTATTGATAACGGATTACCCCACGATAAAAAAAATTACATGTACAAAATAACGTCAAGCACATCTGTGCACATTGAGCGTCTGTGGTCCAGTTGGTCGGATACTTGACTTGTAACCGGGAGGTCGCGGGTTCGAGTCCGGCTACCGGACGTGTACCAATGGGACTCTTTTTCAGAGCCTATGTACGCAACGCAACGCTCGTACGGTGAAAAACAACATCGTGATGAAACCCGCACACCACAAGGTGTGTGAACCCTCTAACGGCGATGGGCTCACCCCCTGTCACGTTGGGTTAAATACGCTTGGTGAACCGTGGGCATTTGCTTATTAAGCAAGTGCCTCTGCCTACCCCGCTTTGGGATTAAAAGGCGTGAAGTGTATTTATTTTTTTATTTTTTTCAAGCACATCTATACGAACGAGGTTTAGTAATATGTTTGAATTCTGTGTCGTTTTAGTACTTACTTTTTAGTACATCGACGGACATAATAGTTCAAGTGCATACGTTAGAACGGTATAGTTATATCGGTACTCGTAAAAGTGGAATTTATTAAGGAAACTGGTCTGTGTCACTTATAGTTAGTATGAGCACCTGTTAGGTTGTAAACGACAATGTTGCTGAACGCGGAAACACTGCGTCGGGTCACTTAGTCGTGGATTTAGATGTGATGGGAGGTTTTGTTTATTATACTGATAGATAAATCAAGATACGATTGGCTGTAATTACTATAATGTGTAGTGTCTAATTGATGACAATTGTGTTGGTGTTGATAGGCGCTTGGTGCTTTTGATTGAAATTATAAAGACAGAGATAATAGTGGTAGACACTATGCCTATAGTCTATAGTAGTAATAAAGTAATATTGACCGATCTTACATAAAACATATTTTATTATATAATTAATTACACTTTGCGCCTTTATTAAAAGCGGGTTGGGATTATCCGAAGCCAGGTAGAGGCACTTGCTAAGCAAATGCCCACGGTTCACCAAGTATAGTTAAGGCGACGTGACAGGGGATGAGCCCATTTTTTAACTAAAGTGTAAAATAATATTTTTATTTTTGACTAGCTGTGCAGAGATTTCCTGTGGCGAAATAATCTGTGGTAATTTTTCTAACAATTCCCACAATATCCTCTAAACCTTCGGTACTCTTGTATAAAGGCAGGCATCGATCGCACCAGCTCTCAATGGGTACATAAGTACATGCATAGACATTACCCACTCCAGCGTCCAGACATTGTATGAAATTCCGCACTAAAACTTGGCAGAATTTTCGTACACGCTCTAGTTGGGTAGTTAAAAACTCATTTAGTACTTTTGCAACCGTAGCCTAGCTTAGACCGTAGCGGTAGTCCATACTCTAATGACGTTCCCAACTATGAGTGGCGCAATAAGTAATTAAAACTGATTAATCACTACACCCCGCCCTCGTAAAATTCTCACACTACGAGCAATAAAAAATGGAAACTTTTCCTTTAAAACCGTCTAAAAACTAAAAACTTCGGAGTCTCGTTTAGAGCGAATTTCGATGATCGTAAAAGCTGCGAGAGCCAGTTTACGGTCGTCTACTTGAAGCCTGCGACTGCGCTCCGAGCACGTGACTTTTTACTCAACAACTTACTTTGATTAGTTCGTAAAATTGCGTTCCGGAATAATACCACCGGCTATAGGGAACACAGACTTGAAATGAAAAGGTTGTAAAACGTGTATCGTTCCCAGCCATTCAGTTCCTGGACTTGTATTTATGTTCGGTTGTTTTCGACGGATCCCGGAATTGGCCCTCTGCATGGAGACAATCGGTTTAAGTCGGTATCGATCCGCTTTCGGTCCCAGTCGCGGCATCGACAGTAAAACTATTTTCTTGGACCACCTCCGTCTGACCTCAATCAATCAGCTTACTAAACAATGATTTGATTGGAACCGTCAACCGATCAATCAGTCAATATTCATGGCCCGATTAGTGACGGATCTGGTTAGAAGCTAGTGAAATGTCGCCCTACACTGTTTAAGAAATGTAATACAGTATACAATTTTAAACACAATGAACAAGCATTTGACCACCATCCTGCCAGATGTTAACTATACATACATAAAACATTGGCGTTTATCTGACGGATCGAATCAGTAACGAAGTGACCCGACAGAGAACTAAAGTTATCGACATAGCTCCATCGGTTTAGCACGCTGAAGTGGCAGTGGGCCGGCCATTTTAGTCGTAGGTCCGATGACCGTTGGGACAAACGAGTTCTCGAGTGGAGACCGCATCTCGGCAAACGGAGTGTTGAACGCCCTCAGGCAAGGTCGACTGATGGTATGCGCAAGATGGCTGGCAGAAGCTGGAGAGAGAGTGCTGCGAGAATCACAGTGGCGTGGAATTGTAGGGGCCTATGTCCAGCAGTGGACATGGTGATGAAATAAAACATCGTCCATAATCCCTTGTTACTACTATCAGCCATTTATATGTCTATCTTTGTCTTGAGACTTGCTATAGAAGTGAGATAGAACTACAACATTTACAGACTTTTAGGAGTATTCTAAAATCTCCTACAAAGTGCAACAGAGCAAGCAACAAACGAGGGCATATCAATAAACATACAGGAACATTGTACAATCCGTCAAACGATCAAAACATCGATATTAATTTCAATAAGTTGGGATGAATCCAATGACGTCACGACTCTAAACACGGCAGTGGGATATTATGGTAAAGCGTAACTTGCACTGGCAGAATATTTGAATCTATAAATATAAAACGTAAATGCCACTCAGTGTCTGTACCCAGCATCGCCAAGCTGAAACAGCTAGAGATATTGAAGCATTTTCATCGGGTTTCTATTGTTTTCTTAGGGCCTTACTAATAATGGCGGAATTGCTATTTCGAAGATACACAAAGCTCAACTTAACTTGTCAGT
>SJJU01073134.1:6077-17379 GCA_012932125.1 Conopomorpha cramerella
TGTTGTCTTTCAGTACTAGCTGTGCCCTTCCATGTTAAACAGTTCCCACGGGAATTTCGGGATAAAATATGGCCTATGTCCTATTTTTAGATTTATCCAATTCCGTCAAAATCCACCCAGTACTTTTCGCGCGCAAGCGTGACAAACAAACATACTTTGAGACAGATATTATTAGGATGGAGTTATGAAAAATGTGTGTAGATATTTTCGCCTAATCTCAGCAAATACTTAGACAGTTACTTATTCCGGTTTTTAATTAACAAAAATTCACGTGTATTTTCCAGAAGGACTTTTATAATCTTAATCCGCATCGCGGCTTCACCCGAGGCAGGATGTTGGTCAAACGCATGCTTATTTGCAGTAAAAAAATAATGGTAATCTCAAATTCGAGGTTTTTGGGAATGCAGAAAATTGGATTTGTTATTACTTGTTACAGATTCTACCTTTACTAGGCCTACAGATAATAATTTAATACTAAACGAAAAGTAATAAAATAAACGTATTTATAACCTATCTATCAATTATATAAAAATTAATTGATGTTCGTTAGTCTCGCTGAAACTCGAGAACGACTGGACTGATTTGGCTACTTTTGATCTTGAATTACGCGTGGTTTAGGGGAAAGGTTTAAACGGTGTATTTGCAATACACGGGGTACAAATCTTCCTACAACAAGACAAATGTTTGCCGGGACAGCTAGTCTATATCTATATAAATAAAATAAAGTCGTGTTAGTTACACTATCTATAACTCAAGAACGGCTGAGCCGATTTGGTAGAAAAATGGTGGGGAGGTAGCTTAGAACTGGGAGACGGACATAGGATACTTTTTACCCCGATCCTGTTGGTCGCGTCGCTATATAGAGGGTGTTTAGTTTGTATGAAATACTGAAACTACGCGAATGAACTCGCGGGGCGTCCAATAGTATGTATATAAAATAAAGTCGTGTTAGTTACACTATATATAACTCGAGAACGACTAAACCGATTAGGCTGAAAATAGCTGGGGAGGTAGCTTAAGACCGGGAGACGAATGTAGGATACATTTTATCCCGATCCTGTGAAACGCGGCGCTATATAGCGTGATGTTATAGTTTGTATATGTGTTATATGTTGAAGTATAGAAACTACGCGAATGAAATCGCGGGGGGTCCACTAGTTTTAAAATAAAATTGATTCTCTTAACAAAACAATAATAATTAGGAAATATCAAGATTACACATACAAAGTGAGGGGTGGAGCCTAAACTGGGTAGTGTGTACTATAGGTCAAAGGTACAATATTATAGCTGTTTATCGCAGTAAAAATATTTTAAGGAAATGGCTCTTGCAAATTTCACATAGAACTGACAAGTTCAGTTGAGCTTGATGTAACTGGGGTATAGTTACACCGCGTTTACTAGTAGCGCCCACTATGTATAGACATCTTTTTTATAAAAATCCTTCTGTCAAGTGTCCTACAATAAGAGACTAAGTCTGCCTTCCTATTGCAGTTGCATCGTTCCGGTACCGCAGCGACAATACCAAATACTTACCAGATAATATAAAAGCACATCCAGCGTTCATCCAACGAAGATGTATACCCATGTATCTGAAACCGATGAAGATTGATGTCTGCGAATAAGACAATTTCATATATACCTTTTATTCTTGAGCCTACATTGTGTATACTTTCCCAAGCGCAGTGAGATCAAGTTACCCGCACTTGAATGGAACAAGACGCGAAACTGTTCAGGAATAACGACAATACGTTATCAGTAGAACAGGGGGTTGATTCAGTCTGTGATGGTGTAAGAATGACTGGCTTTTAGCGGTGAGTCACACAGACGTCCGTCGAGTCTTTTATGTACGTAATGTTAGGGTCACAGGTACACCGCCGAAATTAATAATAATAATAATTTTATTTATTTATTTAGGTAACAAAGGACCCATTAGTGTTAGTACTTGTACAGAACTCTTATTAACTATGTTAGCTTCCTACACTAGACTTAAATAACAATATATAATACTACCTAGCTATGTACAAGATTGGCATTGTAAGTGCACACAATGTCGCAGACAATGCGAGTCCAACCTGCTCGCGATGAGCTCCAGGATGGTGTTGGAGCTGGCCCGCACCCTGCCGAGCAGTGACGCTGCACGGAGACGCATGCTCGCATAGAAACACTGAACATGCGCCTCCGCGAACATCCCAGATGCACTGCAGAAGCGGGGCAGCCCCATCAGCACCCTGAAAGCGTCGTTGTACTGCACTCTGAGCGCACTGCACTGCGACTTCGATGAGACGTTTGTAAAAGATATATTAATACATTGACGGGCCCGTTGGTGTAGTGGTCAGCATGTCTGCCTCTTCTCCATAGGGCCGTGGGTTCGATTCCCATCGCTGGCAGGTATTTAGGTGATGAGCTTTTAAGTACTTGTTGGATGTGTCTGGGTGTTTTATTTATATAAGTATGAATTTAAATGAAAAAAAAAAGTATTTAATTAAGTATATCTCGTTGTCTGATTTCCATAACACAAGTGCTTTAGCTACTTAACATGGGATGAAGGCAATGTGTGTGTTGTTGTAAAATATTTATTTAATTTATTTATATATTAGAGTAAAAGGAATAAAATAGAAAGATAAAACTAAAAACCAAACACCAAGAAAAATATAACACAACAGTGACAACTTATGTCAAAGTATCATCCAACACGTAAGAATGTTATAAAGCATGTCATCAATCATCATCAGCCCATACTTGTCCACTGCTGGACATAGGCCTCTCCAATTGCACGCCACTGTGATCTGTTTTCGGCTTCTCGCATCCAGCTTCTGCCATCCATCTTGCGTATATCATCAGTCCACCTTGCCTGAGGGCGTCCGACACTCCGTTTGCCGAGACGCGGTCTCCACTCGAGAACTCGTTTTCCCCAACGGTCATCGGTTCTACGGCTAAAATGGCCGGCCCACTGCCACTTCAGCTTGCTAAAACGATGAGCTATGTCGATGACTTTGGTTCTCTGTCGGATCACTTCGATAAAGCATGTGCCTGCGTCTTTTTTAACGCGGTATGGAACAAACGTTGCGTTGCGTACCTACATAGGCTCTGAAAAAGAGTTCCATTGGTACACGTCCAGTAGCCGGACTCGAAACCTCCTTATTACAAGCCGTAGCAAGTATCTGACTAACAGAACCACAGACGCTTTTTTTAAAAAGAAAAAGGTACCCTTTAAATATCACACAAGCGAATATTCTATATTTACTCCTTATAACGAGTAGTTGGCAATCTACCCTCAAGCCCCCTGAGACAGGGCTCGCATGGCTGAGCAATCGGACGAGCGAAAAAAATAGAAGTGGGAAAAAAAAGGTGGGAAAACTTAAGTTATTATTCGCGCGATTTTCGGCCGGCGTAGAAGTGGGAAAAAAAAGGTGGGAAAACTTAAGTTATTATTCGCGCGATTTTCGGCCGGCGTCATTCTGTATTGAAGAAAATAGTGAAGATTGTTTTGAAGGTTTTTTTTTTAATCACTATAAACAAGCGTTTGACCACCATCCTGTCTGATGTTAAGCAGCGATGTGGTCTACGATGGAGCACACTTTCTTTTTAATTATACTTACTTATACTGTTGTTAATTAATCCTTGACTTCGGTTATATTGCGGTATAAAGGAATATTTTTGTTTTCCCTCGGGAATATCATTTTTTCCGGGATAAAAAGTACCCTATTATTTGAACCGGACTTCTAACTATACGTCTGCAAAATTTCAAAGCAATCGGTTCAGTAGTTACGGCGTGAAAGCGGAAACAAAACAAACACAACTCACTTTCCCATTTATAGTATTAGTAAGATTAGCCGTAGAACCGATGACCGTTGGGGAAAAACGAGTTCTCGAGTGGAGACCGCGTCTCGGCAAACGGAGTGTAAGGACGCCCTCAGGCAAGGTGGACTGATGATATACGCAAGATGGCTGGCAGAAGCTGGATGCGAGAAGCCGAAAACAGATCACAGTGGCGTGCAATTGGAGAGGCCTATGTCCAGCAGTGGACAAATATGGACTGATGATGAGAATCTAAGCCGCAGTTTGTCCCCTGGATAATTTGTATCTCTATTATCTAAGTATATAAAAGGAAAAGCTGACTAACTGACTGACATAATATCAACGCACAGACTAGACAGCTTAACTTAGGCACTTGAAATTTGGAACGGGCGTAGCTTAGGTAAGGCGTAGGGCCGTAGGGCGCACTAAGAAAGGATTTTCAGAAATTCCCACAAAAACGGGAAAATACTTTTGTATGAAAAATATAAACAGCTCAAGTTAGACGTTTGAAATTTGGGATGCAGGTACTACTAAACTAGGTACGCGAATGAAATCGCGGGGCGTCCACTAGTAAGTACATATAAGAGTAGGAGTCGTAGTTTCTTGCAACTTTCCAGAAGATTATCACAGTTTCCTGAAGCTGATGTGATAATACATGAAAACTATCAAACTTTTATAGTGCGAACCTCTAGAATGTGGAATGATTTGCCGGAGTCTGTGTTTGCTGCGCAGTATAGTCTAGAGGTCTTCAAATCAAGGGGAAAAAGGAACCTAGTGAACCTTGAATGCGCTCCATCGTTGTTGATGTACCAACCACATCGCTGCTTAACATATTATTTATATAAGTATGTATTTAAAAGAAGAAAAAAAAGTATTTAAGAAAGTATATCTCGGTGTCTGATTTCCATAACACAAGTGCTTTAGCTACCTAACATGGGATGAAGGCAATGTGTGTGTTGTTGTAAAATATTTATTTATTAACATCAAGCAGTATGGATGGTGATCAAATGCTTGTACGTACAGTATTTACGTAACACGTACACTATTTTGGTATATAATAGTCCAGCGTTTGTTCGGGGGGTGTCTGCTGAAGAGTAGGACACGTTTAATTATTTAAAAAAAAACTGCATACAGAAACTTGAGTGTCATCATAAAAATACACAGGAAAGCTATACTTTAAATACCTTTGTCACAAATTTCGCAATATTCACATCCTTCTTCGGTTGCATTTTTCCCTCCGAGCCAGAGGAGGCAACGTCCTATCGCTATCAGTCTATTTTTTTTTCTCTTCTTACATCACAAAACCGATTCGCTGTAGCAGAATAGCCTCCACGAAGGTAATTTATCTCCGCCATTGTCTCCTAGTGACACCTGGCGGGCGGCGTAATGCCCCTTTTCACGCCATCTAGTGGGAAAACAAAACAAAAAAATTACATCTACCCCCACTAAGGTGCTGTCGGGTTTGTTACCTCGAAGCGTTAAATTTATTATGAAACTAGCACCGCCACGCGATGCTACTCACTGTTTTTCCGTACCCCTGGGAATTGCTTGAAGTCGGTGATATTGAGTTATCATCATCATCATCAGCCACATAACGTCCACTGCTGGACGAGGGCCTCCCTCAATGAGATCCGTCATTTGGGGTGAAATGCCAGTAATCGCCACGCTTGGCAGGCGGGTTGGCGATCGCAGTGGTGTTGTGGGTTAACTCACAGAGAGCGCTGCTGCCCGTTCTCTGGAGAGCTCCCTCGGTCGCCTCTTACGCCCCCCATGACGGGAAAAGTTTGGCTGGGGTGGTGACACATGTATTCTATTCGCCGTCACCACACGGCTATTATTGAGTGATAATTAGCGTTAATCGTGAAAGACTAATCGAAGTCCGTCCTTTAGTTTTTTTTGAGTTTTTTTCGTTACAAGTATACCTACATACAAAAATACATATCTTTCCTCAATATAACGTTAGTAGAGATATGTATTATTAGATATACCATATGCCGTATGTGGTGCCTGTCATGAAAGAAAGACCTTCTTTCACGTTTTCTGACCTGTAAGTAATTTGAAAGAAAAACATCTCGGAATATTTTCCGCTGTACATAAATACACGCTCATATCTAGAGTAGGCTGTCCGTTTCGTGTCAGAAACATAATCTTAGTAAGTGTTATTTTTAGGTGTAGAAAATAAACATCAATCATGGGAAAAAAAAGTGTTACACATGTATGAAGACCTGACATTACGCCTGTTAGCCAGAGTTGAAAATTCTACTAAAGTTACCCACCAAACGCAGACAGTGTGGTCCAGTTGGTCGGATAGTTGACTGTAACCGGGCGGTCGCGGGTTTGAGTCCGGCTACTGGACGTGTACCAATGGGACTCTTTTTCATGATGAAACCCGCACACCACAAGGTGTGTGAACCCTATAATGGCGAATGGGCTCACCAACTATCACGTTGGGTTAAATACGCTTGGTGAACCGAGGGAATTTGCTTTAGCAAGTGCCTCTATCCCGCTTTCGGATTAAAAAGTGTAAATTGTATTTTTTTTTATAATCTACATATTCGCTGTAATTTGCTGGACAAAGGCAGCCCTCAAGGTTCACCACAAGGAATCAACCTTCCTCCGCCATTCTAGGCCTCCCGACTGCAAGTCAAGTATTCGACCAACTGGACCACAGATTATAAACTGTATAATAATATCTTCAAATAAGTAACCCAACACCCTAGATCAGCTCGTACCTAATTAAACAGATGCCTGTTGTCTGATAAGTTTATTAACATGGGCGTCGCCCTTATCGGCGAAACATGTCAATATACAACACTACATAATGATCATATTCATTGAGATTCATTCTCTAACCGACCACCATGCGAGTGACAGCGTTTGTCATACTCACCGCCATAGCACAAGGCATATACTGCGACGATGTCTGTTTACAAAACGGCCAGGATCTACTGCGCTCCTGGGAAGTGAAACTCTACGACACGGTCATCTGCAAACGCGACTACCCGACGCTGTACAACGGCACCAGCAAACTCCTCATCAAACTCAAATTCAACATGCTGAGCTACGACTTTGACTACAACGAGGAAATCTTTCACATCTACAGCGGCGTCAACGTCATGTGGAACGACCCGATGTTGAAATGGAACCCGGCCGACTACGGTGGTCTGCGCAAACTGCCAGTGAAGCCCTACGACATCTGGACGCCCACCCTCTCGCAGTTCCAGGCCGCCGAGGACAACTACAACAACTACATCAACGACGTGTGCTATGTGTTCGAGAGCGGCCTGGTCTCTTGCATGGGGCCGATGAAACATTCCGTCATATGCAAATCGAAGCTCACTAACTGGCCATACGACACGCAAAATTGTACGCTGAACATCGGCGCGGATTACCCCGAGTACCGATACCTGAATTTCACTCTCGTCGAGGAACCGTCGTACGTGGGCTTGAGCGTCAAGAACAACGGCTGGAAGCTGCTAGACATCAGGCATTTGAAGAACATTCAGCGGCGTTTGTCGATCAACATTGTGGTGATGCGCAGTTCCGTCGATTTGCAAGTGACAATCGTTGCGCCGGCGATCGTTCTGGCTATATTGACGTCAGTCACACTTTGCTTGGACTACAGGACGAAAGTGCGTCTAGCGATGGTGTGCGTCAGCATGTACAGTCACGTGTTGTTAACGGACAACATGATGTACGTGGTCCCGCAGTACAGTGATGCACCGCCAAATATTTTGCTGCTGACGAGAACGTCATTGTTTTTGACGGTTTCCATATTCGTTCTGACAATAATTTTGAGCAGTGTCAGTGAGTCGGTGTGTAAATCGCCCATGTGGATTGTTATATTCAACGACAAAACTAACAACGGGCCCGGGAAATATCTGAACGTGTACCGACTATGGCATCCGTTAGATGGCGCTGACGACACTCCAAGAACTACAAGGGACTGGCAGGAGTTCTGTGACGCGATCAACAGTATTTCCTTGATTATTGTGGTGATTGTTTATGTAGTATCGTTGCTAATGTACCTGCCCAAAATAGACTCAGAAATTGTTGGAGCTGTGTGATATTTTACCTTCAGTAAATGGGTAATTTTCTTTGACGTTTTTTGGAACTGTCATTACTGTCAATCTTTGTTTGGGAATTATGACAGTAATGACATTTCTCATCCCGAAAATCTCTCAGAAAACGTCAAAGGAAATTCCCCAATGCCTGTCTACATAACACAATAGTCTTTGTGCGTCATAAAGAGCTGTTTGATGTAATTATTAAAAAAAAAAATATCGTTGTCAGAAATTTATTTATTCCATCATCTGACAGAGATGCATTCACTTCCTCGTACATGTTTTTCCGTCGGTATAGTCGACCGATTTACAAAAGGGTTCCTAATTCTATTTTATAGCAAAGTTTTATAGTTTACAATGCAAGCGAAATATATACTAAAGGTGTACCTATCTATAATTATTATAATTATCTGTTCCTGCTTGAAATTATTATTATGCTTTGCCTTCTTGTTTGTAGCGATAATGGGCAATTTTCTTTAACGTTTTTCTGACAGATTTTTGGGCGTAGAACTGTCGATACAGTCAAACTTTTCAAACAAGTTTGACTGCAATAAATATAAAAATACGTGGTCAGCGATTTATTTCCAGTAAAGACGCGGTAGAAGCATACAAATCTGCCATTATGGACACCCCAACTTCAGAATGGAATAAGTACTTAAAAAATTGGCTCTAGTGTTTGGAAAAGTCGTCAAAAAAGCGTCAAATGTCGACTTTGAAAAACAATAAAAATATATTTTGGTCCCGTCCCATACATTTTTTTTAAAACGACAAAACTTAAAAGATGAAATCCTCGTAGTAAAAGTTATTCATATTGACGAGCTTAACAACGTTTCTAAGTCCATTGCTCGTGGTACTTTTACACGCAGTCGATAGAGAAATTACACGATGGTCCGGAAATAATATTTTAAGTCGAAACCTGCAATCTCCCACCTTACCATCCTGCTGAGTACAGTGGATATCAAAGCCTCCAAACGTAAAACGTAGGATCTACAGAAACCGTGACTTCGGCTGCAAACTGCGTGTAAAAGTACCCCGAGCTTAGAAGCGTTGTTGGGCGAAATTTATTCTTCATTTCCATACAAAATGACATTTCCCCAGGTAGGAAATTTTCTATTGTGTATGGAGATGAAAATATTTTTTTGCGTTTCCCCGCATTGTCGCCATAGTAAAAGTTGTTCATATTGACGAGCCCGACGTTTTTATTAAGACCGTTGCTCAGGGTCCTTATACATATACAGAGTAGTGGCGAACCTAGGGGGTAAGCCGGTAGTACATGACAAGCCTATGCCAGGCACATTAACAAATATTTTCAAGGTAATTAAGTAGCATAGGGACTTATTATTGCTCAAATAAGACAAATAAAAAAATCTAAATAAGCATTGGTTAAGTGCAAATTTTTCACTACCCGCTTACCCCCTAGCTTCGCCACTAATACGCAGTATAATTCAGCTCTTTCAATCTGTATAAGTAAAAAAGTGATAGACTGACAGAATTACGTCATACGAGTCTCGCCTGCAAATATAACCTATACACAGATACAGCAGTATGAATATTTTATATATAGGTACAAACCATAACAATGCAATTCACTGAATTTCTGTGCAATTTACATTCATTCATTGTTTATGAATATATGGTAAATAGGAAGCGACTTTATTTGCGAATATCGATCAGTAGCGTCAATAAATTCGAAATTCGAAAACGGCCGTTACCAGAGCCCCGTTGCCGGATATGAGGCAGACTTCCGTCCGCCATCGTGCAACCGGAAGTGACGGAGGGAGATTTAAAATTGAATGGGACGTTATTAACGCGGGAGCTTCTGCCGCCACTATAATGCCATCAATTAAATATTTGCCGTTTTAAACAAATGGAGCAAATAACGTAATGCAAAGTTTAAATGTGAAAAAGGACGACAAAGCTACAGCAAAAATAGTGGCTACGCTAATTTCTGCTACATTTTGTAGGAGACATTATCAAATTAGGCACAAAATTGCACAGATAAAGTGAAACCTATAACGGCGATGTTATAGGGTTCACACACCTGCTGTGCTCACCCACTGTCACGATGAGAAAAACGTTGATTTTGGAGTTAGGGTTCTGAAACTTGGTTGTACTAATTTTAATAGAAATTGATATAGAAGAATTAGAGGTATATTACACACAAATTAAAAAGCTAGTTAAAATTTATGACAACTGACACTAATAATACTAAACACATTAAGCGCCATCTAGTGTGAAAAACTTTTTTCATGTCACTGATTCTTTAAGAGAGAGAATGGATGAAAGTCGATTGACGAAAGAGATTTATATGGGTGATGTAATGGGCCGGGTGAGTAGAGGTCGCTCCAGAAGGACATATACAGACCAGATTGGTGATGTCCTGGCCGAAGGTGGCGTGAAAAGTACTCGAAACCGGAGGTCATGTATGGAAAGATGTATGAATGTAGATGAAGCGAAAGGGGTATGTCAGGACCGTGACAAATGGAGATCTGTAGTCTCTGTCTACCCTCCTGGGAGACAGGCGTGAAGTGTATGTATGTATGTATGATTCTTTAATCATATTGTATCACCAGAAATCCTTTTCGAACTGATCATTGACATTGAAACTACATTAAAATGTACTTAGGTACCCTTTTACTTCACCCAGCTTCGCCTCCGGCAACATCACCTCCGCTTGTTTCATACGACACGGGACCTTATAAACTTATACATAAGAACCTGAACAGCGTGAACTGTTACCGTCTGTTATCGTTTCATTTTCATGCTGGTACCCGCGGACGAGCATCCAATGCTACCAACAAATTGATTTTCCTTAAATTAAAGATAAACAGCAGGACGCAGTGAAGGACCAAAGTGTTTTGAAACTTTCCACTCACTTTAATCGACTCAGTTTTAACTCGATCGACTTTGCTGAGGCAACACTACATCATCGATTTAGAGGACAGGTTTTTTTTTTTTAGCTCAATGGAGAGTTTTCCTGCAGCCCAAGAAAGAGACGGCATAGAACAAACTCGCGCTCTGATTGGCTGTTATGGCAAAGGTAAAAAAATGGATCTACAAAGACAAATACACACATCAAAAGTGTCTAGGGATCAAGATCATTTTTAGCAGAAATTAAAAGCAATTAAAAGAAATCTAATTTATTTAAATCAAATCTAATCTTCTGGATTGGTCTCCCACCTAATTCTCGATGCCTGTATCAATGACTTATTTTGTAAAATATATTCTTGATTGCAGTCTTCTAAAATGTACTTTATCCCTAGACACTTTTGATGTGTGTATATCTCACTAGGTACATTATGGATCTGGGAAATGGATCTAGTGAGAGTAAAGGGCTGCTAGCGACGCAGCTTGCTTCAACAAATCGTTATCATCATGATCATCAGCTCATACTGGTCGACTGCTGGACATAGGCCTCTCCAATTGCACGCCACTGTAAT